>JBBPOK010000126.1:0-64722 GCA_038091415.1 Leccinum variicolor | reverse complement strand
TTACAAACTTTGATCGATTGCATTCGCAACGTGAAAATTGATCGACCCTGTATCAATGGCCGTTGGTCACAAACCGAGTCGGGGACTTGGCGTGGCAGCGCCGTTACGATCTCTATCATCTTAATCAGGAATAGGAATCCTGCGTAAGCTTCGGCCGCCGCGGAGCTCTTCGCCCCGTCCCGGGAGTCCGAGTCACAGGGTTTGAGTAAGCTGCGATGTACCATGTACCCGGCAATCGAGATCGCAGTCTGGACCTCAGGATAATCTGCAGATGTTGAAACAAGTTTCAGATTAATCAATGACGAACCCTACGTCATCGTAACGCGCCATTCACATGAACAGTCACGTGTTGGTGATTCGTACACGAATTTAAGGACATAGAACTCGGGAAATGCCGACGCTGTCGGTCTAAAGTTTCCTTGTTTGCGGAAGGAGCACAATGATGAGAAGTGTCACGGTCGTAAGCAGCATACAACAGAATCCAGCTGCCAGCATGTTTAACCTACCCTCCTCCGAAATGGTCAGTACTTTCCGCAGCGAACTGTCTAGACCACAATTTATACTACAGGTGAGACACCGAGGAAATCATCCGATGAGCACGATCGCGAAAGCGAAATTATGGTGACCCATCGAATATTTCATCATTGACGAGTTCTGGATGATCTCTAAAACGTTTCTTGACAAGATGTCCAATGAAATATCTGCCGTAGTACCTGTAATTACTAGCATAAGGGAACCACCTTGGACGATGCTGTTCATGGAAAACCGTGAGACGTGTGTAAGTCCCCGTACGCGAGCGCGAATGATTCGCTACACGACGTCATCGTGACGGGGCGACAACCGCTTTCGCCCTCCCTTGGGAATTGTGTGGTATTTGTGGCCAATGATTATGCAGGCCGAGGGAGGCATCGTCGGTGGTGGGTGCCATGCATTATGGAAGCTTCACTGTTTCTTATCACATATTATATATCTTACGCAGTGCCGGCCAGGACGAACACGTTCTGATTAAAGATTGTATCGCATGTGTTGAAGTTCAACAGGACAACACGTATGGGTGGACGAACGCACATCGCCACCGGGGTAGCGAGCGATCGTTTTAGCTTCCACGTTCTGATGGAAACTTGCGTCGCAAGTGTTAAATTTCTACGTCGTCACTGCAGGGAAGACGAATCGAACAGGCGCCTGTGCACATCGAGAACGGGTTTGGAGAGCTCAGTGATCAATGATGTTCCTCAACCCATCTGCGTTGAGGGAGCTTCACTGAGTCTCTGCAGTGTGGATATCGATGTTCAAGTTAGCAAACTGGCACGATCGAATTGGCACGATCGAATTGGCACGATCGAATTAGTAATTATGTGCCTTTCACGTGAACAGTCACGTGTTGGTGATTTCCGGGTACGAATTTAGACCATGAAAGAACCTTGCAAGCAAGGTAACATGTTCAATCAATCCACACGTAGGTCACAAAGGGATTATTTCAATAGCAAGATGCAGCGTGGCTTTGAAAATTATGAGAAAAACACCGGAATTCCGCACCCCCTGGCGGTGAAAGGGTTTGAGTCCGAGCCTCAATTGTAATGTCTTTGCTAACTAGCTAATAGCGATTGGAAGTGGTCACAAGGCTGCCAACGATCACTCGAAGGGAGTGACTATGTCGAATGGTAAATGAATATTCTAAGTGAAACCAAAGCAACTTGGAAATATATCATGTGATCGAATGGGAGGTTTCATGGAAGAAACTGTAAGGACAACACGAGTCGCACGCGTCGTTAGCGGATCGAAACGGAGCAATATTCGGGCGAGGAATGGATAAACTCACAGTTCGCGTTCGCCAGTGGCATTCACGGGACTTGCCGCAGGGACCTATACAATGTCGAACGCGAACGCAAGCTTGGCACCTTGACCTTGCCTGTTCTTCACAGTCCATCCATTTATATACCACCACCTCCCTATCGCGCAGTCCACCCCAAAGTGCCTACTACGACGTAGATGATCGATCCGGCTCCATTGAGGGTGCGATTGTTCACCGACGACGGCCGTGCATTTATCTTCGGAAGCGTCGATTTCAAACCGCAAGACATGACAGTTGGAAGGCGGCTGCTCGGCTAACGAGCAAGACTCCCACATGCCCCTTGCATACCCATCTTCCGAAGCGTTGACATGGTGCGCCCAATCTCCCTGCAGGACACAGTCCACCTTGAGAACGTCCTGAGCGACGATCTCCATCGGCAACACCATATTAATTTCGGTGGGCGTATGCTTGGCCAACGTAAGGTCAATGCATGAGAAGTTAAAGCCTGCGCCTTCCACAAACGACTGGTCCAGGAGCCTGATGTTTGTCCATCCAGTTGTCGGATCGACGACGGAATTTCGGATTATACTGATGTTTTGGAAGTGACCATTGATAATGCCCTCGTGAGAGAGGCGCATTAGAGGAAGATCGCCAGCAACAGGAGATGGGTCGGGAGGAAGCATAAACGCCTGTACGAGCATTGATCGCGTTGCCAGCGTAGATCCATGAACGTCAGGGTAGCAAAGGATGACGTGTGTTTTTGAGATGAGAGTGAACACGTTTACTAGGCAACCAGGTGAAAAACTGCCCTAATGTTCGATGAGTGATCTTGTACGAACGATCGTCGATGAAGTTGATTTCTACTTACTACCAGTGCCGAGCTCAATGTAGGGAATCTGTAGAACTCACGTGTCTCCGCATCGAGGATCAGATGATGCCACTGGAGGTATAAAAATGGTCCATGGCCGCCGTGCAGACGCATTTGAACAAATTCCCTCATAGGGATATCGAGAGACCGCAGATGATATAGCTGGCCGGTATTGCTAACACGAAACTCTAGGAGCTTCCTAGGGACAAAAATGGACAAGCGAACATAGAATGGACTGGGATAAATAACGTACCACGGCGAAAATGAGCCTCGAGGATTTTTGACCTTAAATACGATATAGACTACGGGTCCATCGATAGAGGTCAGAGAGGAAGCATCCCAATCATGCCAGTGAATTGTTTGATCTTGTTCATACAAAACCTGGCGAGTGGATACTGAATCAGAGTCGACGTCGTACACCACGAACGTCCTGGCTGACTCGCAGCCGATGAGCCATCTTCCATTGACAACTTTTGGGACATGTAGCGGAAAAGTCTGGGGTTCGATCTCTAGGCAGGAAATGTCTCGCATAGGTCGACTGGTCCACGAGAGAGACAACCGGTCAGATTTTAACAAAGTACGCTGGAGGAATTGGACGGATTGGGACGGGAATGGTCCAGGAGGACGGGGCAGCCGTGCATTTACATACAAGGTCCTCCAAATGTGGGGAAGGTAGCTGATGTCATGGAATTGCTTGGAAACCTAAGAAGGTGGTGGTAAATGAAGTTGAGCGGAAGGATTCAATAGAAGCCCACCGTGCGTAACCGAATGCATTCTCTGGGACTGAGGAAACAGAGAATCCGACAGATAATTTCTGCCGGTAAGGTGGGTCGACCGTTCTCGTCCATCTGAAATTTAGGACTTGGTGGTTGCGGAACAAGTTGGGGATACTTCTGGGATCTAGGGTTTATCAGTGGGGCGAGACTTATAGGGAGAGGCTCAAGTGGGCGCGATGATTACGGGCATTGACAAATTTCGGACTCAATACGACAGGGGCTATTATGCTTGTTCTGCTAACTACATGCTCAGACGAAACAGCGAGCTATTCGGAAAGATGTCTCGGGCCTCTCGGCTCATGTCAATCACTCGACGAAACAGCGAAATTGTCGGAAGAATGTCTTGAGTTAAGCGATGTTTCCGTGGTGGCGCTCCGCAACAAGATAAGATAATCTAATCGTAATCATGGCGCAAACTGAGGCAGCGTGTAACTTCTGCTTGATTGAACACCTGTTTCCCTTACCCCGTCGAGTCCTAGATCTCCATCCATGGCACCGGTTCGTCGAAAATATCAACGAGTTGAGAAAACCCTCACGGTGGGTGCAATGTCGATTTAGTCAATTCAAGCCGCAGAGTGTCAAGACCCACGAACTGCACTGCTCAAGGCGCAGAGAAAAGGAACGGCAACGCGAAGTTGAATCGGAGTCTAACAAGGAGTGAGAGAGAGACCCCAGTGGAACAAGGTTCTAATGATTTTAGTAAATGATTTATCTTACCTGACCCACTTGAATCAAGATTGTTTTCCGGATCAGCCAAAGAGTTGCGGGTGGCAGCTGCATACTATGTTTTGCGCATTCTGGTAAGTTCATTCAATCTGTATTGTCACTAACTGATTAGAGTGCTCGTCGAAACGAGGTTGACCTCCGACGTGTATGGGATAAGGCTGCTGCGTAACTGCCACCGGTGAGATCTCGCTTGATGAGATCAGTGTTTGCTTGTAAAATGAAAAATTAGCTTTGCCCAATTTATTCGACATGATTACCAGGAAAAAGACGGGACATACATTCACGGTCTCAGGCTGCGCCCGCTCGTTGACAGTGATGGGCCGCTTGCATCTGTGGTTCGTATGTTTATGTTGAATCAGAGGTCGACCGTCGGTGCTTCCCTGTGCAGCTGCTTCGACCGTTCAGGATTAGTGCTCAATAATCAGAACAGCCTGAGCCGCGTATCGATAACGGTGGTGCAGGACGGAGCGGAGCACAAGAGTCAAAACATAAATAAGGGAGCACGAACTCAGTACCACGCACGATAGGAGCGAAACCTCCGAGTCATTGCGGCATGCTGTGCGGGTGTGCGCAACAGCCTGAGGTACCATGTGGTGGACGCGCAGGTGCTGCAGCGCCGGGGTACCATGAGGGCCAAGTCTCTGGGCAGGAAGGTCAGATCTTCATGATATGAGGACCATGATCAACCGGGGCCCGGGGCCCGGGGGATTACAGGGCTTGGCAAGCGTGTGCCTTATTGTGTCCGAGTGTAACCCACGCCGCGGTTGCTGAACCATGTTTTCTCATTCTCGCCATGCATGCCTCAGGAAGTCCACTCGTCATTTGTGGGTATGCCGGCGTCCCAGTAGAGCCTCCATGAGTGGATCTTCTATCAAGGTGAGCCCATTGTGGTAGTATTCACGCTCGAGGCTTGACATACAGACTCCCACGTACTGTAGTCCCTTCAGGATGCTTTCCGTGACCCTTCGTCACCATTTCACATCCCCCCTGGGTCCACTGGTCCTGCGTCTCCAGATGAACTTCCTAACGAGTTGAAGGTGCCCGAGAAATCCCGTCCAATACTCAGTGGGAGTACCGCCCAGGGTGAGCAGCCTGACCCAGCGGCAAAGGCCCGCTCCAAGTTGATCTCACTCGGGTATGATGCGGGTTCGCTCTGGGAGCAGAGCATCGTTTGGGGATATCACGACGCCTTTCGGTATGATCGACCTCTTCCTTGACCACACCACACACGCTGAGCGCCTAATAGGCACGTGAATAATGTTCACTACTGTAAGTCTGGCCCATATTCACGTTTGGATGAGCAAATGTTTAGTATGAGCCTTGCCCATCAGTGCGGTTCTTCGAGTCGGTAAGTAGCCTCGATGCTCGGGCACAAACAAATTTGAATCTTCTTTCAAAACCCAGAGCCGAATGCAATGGGTCATCGGGCTAGGAAATCTGTTGGGCGGCAAGGACCGTGTAGAAGCCATACTTGCGGGACAAGGCGTCTCCCTCATACTCAAGTCCATCAACGTCAACTATAGACGACCCGTCACCTTCCCAGATACCGTAAGAGCATTCTTCCGTTTTCTAGCACCTGCGTGAAAACGACGCCCGTGCAGCTACTCATAGGACACAAGGCAATCGTGTCGTCGAGTCGTACTCAATTCACGTTGGCCGCTGCGGCTTATTCATGCGCCCAGGAGACGATTGTGGCGGACTCGGAAGGGGTGATTGTATGGTACGACTACGATACGCTGAAAAAGTGCGATCCAGGTGACGAGACGTGGAGAGTGCTCAGGGATGTAATGAAATCAGAAGTGCGAGAAGGGCAAGGTAGACCTGGGAATGGGAAGTAGCTAGCTCGCTGTCTACAAGTACTTGCTAGATCATGGTAGAAGAATTCCAATGGATTAGGTAAGCAACACCGATACGAAGGACGCGCGTCCTCCATCGTTGGCTCAGTACTCTTCTTTCTTCTCAACCACCATCAACACTCGTCCCAGATTAAATCAGAATGGCTGATCCCAGCGGTGCACCACCACAGCCAGGTCCAAATGACATTTCGACTGCCATTCTCCGCCCAAAGAAATCGTGTGTTGACTCTTCGTCCCCAATACCCTTCCGATCTGACGTGCTCTACAGCCCGAATCGTCTCATTGTAGACGAGGCATCTTCGGATGATAACTCTGGCAAGTGTTTTTTTGTCTCCTCGTCCGTGATCTTTGTCGAATACAATCGCAGTCGCGACCCTGAACCCCGCGACGATGGAGACCCTTTCACTATTCCGCGGTGACACCGTCATCATAAGGTATGGCCTCAATCTTACTTTCATCTTCTTCCGTGTTCACCATCTCGCGCGACCTGCAGGGGAAAGAAACGCCGCGATACCGTCTTGATATGCTTGACCTCGGATGAGGTCGAAGAAGGACGTGTCCAATTGAACAAGGTCGCACGAAACAACCTACGTGTCAAGCTGGGCGATCTCGTCAACGTCCATCAATGCCTCGACATCAAATATGGAAAGCGGATACATGTCCTCCCCTTTGATGACTCGGTAGAGGGTCTGAGTGGTAATCTGTTTGAGGTCTTTATCAAGCCTTATTTCCTCGAGGGTATGTTCCAAAAATAGTTCTTCGTATATAATTCAGTCAATTTTTGTCAGCATACCGCCCTGTCCGCAAGGGCGATACCTTCCTCGTACGAGGAGGTATGAGAACAGTCGAATTTAAGGTAGTCGAAACCGATCCCGCCGAGTACTGTATCGTCGCACAGGACACCGTCATCCACACAGGTGTGTATCCGTATCGCGTTATCTTGGCCGATTTATCTGACACTTGTTTTAGAGGGTGACCCAGTGAAGCGCGAGGACGAGGAAGCAAACCTCAATGATGTCGGTTACGATGACATCGGTGGTTGTCGCAAGCAGATGGCACAAATCCGTGAACTCGTGGAACTTCCTCTTCGTCATCCTCAGCTCTTCAAATCAATTGGTATCAGACCACCACGGGGTATCCTCATGTTCGGCCCTCCGGGTACTGGTAAAACTCTCATGGCTCGTGCTGTGGCCAATGAGACTGGCGCGTTCTTCTTCTTGATCAATGGTCCGGAGATCATGAGTAAGATGGCTGGTGAGAGTGAGAGTAATTTGCGGAAGGCTTTCGAAGAAGCAGAGAAGAACTCTCCCTCTATCATTTTCATCGACGAGATCGACTCTATTGCCCCTAAACGTGAAAAGGTCTGTTGAAATGTATTACTGATCCACCCTTTGCACTCATTCATTTTGTAGACGAACGGAGAAGTCGAGCGCCGTGTCGTATCTCAACTCCTCACCCTCATGGATGGTCTCAAGGCGCGATCAAACGTCGTCGTCATGGCCGCCACTAACCGACCGAACTCGATCGATCCAGCACTTCGTCGATTCGGTCGATTCGATCGCGAAGTTGATATCGGCATTCCAGACCCTACTGGACGTCTCGAGATCATTCGCATCCATACTAAGAACATGAAATTGGCCGATGATGTTGACTTGGAGCAGGTACGCACACTTGTCGATCGAGCATGGTCTTCCAAAATTCTGAATGATGTCGTCGGAACACAGATTGCAGCTGATACCCACGGTTACGTTGGTTCGGATATGGCTTCTCTTTGCTCGGAAGCCGCCATGCAACAGATTCGAGAAAAGATGGATCTGATTGATCTCGATGAGGACACCATCGATGCTGAAGTCCTGGACTCGCTCGGAGTTACCATGGACAACTTCCGATTCGCCCTTGGCACTTCCAACCCCTCTGCACTCAGAGAAACCGTTGTCGAGGTACCAACCGTCACGTGGGACGACATTGGTGGTCTCGACAAGGTGAAACTCGAACTCCAGGAGACCGTGCAGTACCCGGTCGACCACCCCGAGAAGTTCCTCAAGTACGGCATGGCACCATCGAAGGGTGTGTTGTTCTACGGTCCACCTGGAACTGGTAAAACATTGCTCGCCAAGGCCATTGCCAATGAGTGCAATGCCAACTTCATCAGCATCAAAGGGCCCGAACTCCTCACCATGTGGTTCGGTGAATCCGAAGCCAATGTTCGTGACGTCTTCGACAAAGCGCGTGCCGCCGCGCCTTGTGTCATGTTCTTTGATGAACTTGACTCTATTGCAAAAGCCCGTGGCGGCTCGTCGGGAGATGGAGGTGGTGCTGGGGATCGAGTACTCAACCAGATCCTGACCGAAATGGACGGCATGAACACCAAGAAGAATGTCTTTATCATTGGTGCTACTAATCGTCCGGATCAGATTGATTCAGCGCTGCTGCGTCCTGGGCGATTGGACCAGTTGATTTACATTCCACTCCCGGACGAAGCATCGCGCTTGTCCATCCTGAAGGCTCAACTCAAGAAGTCCCCTGTGGCTCCCGATGTCGACCTCAATTTCCTTTCCAGGTCAACGCATGGCTTCTCGGGTGCTGACCTGACGGAGATCTGTCAGCGTGCAGCCAAGCTTGCCATCCGGGAGAGTATCGAGTCAGATATCAAACGGCAGAGGGAGAAGCGGGAAAAGGAGGAAGCTGCTGGACCTGATGCCGACACTGAGATGGATGAAGAGGAAGAGGAAGATCCGGTGCCACAGATCACCAAGGATCATTTCGAGGAAGCGATGAAATATGCAAGGCGATCCGTGTCTGATCAGGACATCAGGCGGTATGAGATGTTTTCTCAGGTATGTATTTAAGACATTCGGATTTCGTGTTGGTCAGTCACTCACGCCGTTGCTCTTCTATAGAACCTGCAACAATCGCGCGGTTTCGGGAACAACTTTAGGTTCCCAGAGGGTGCAGGTCCTTCTGGATCGGCATCTGCGCCAACAGGGAACGCTGGTTTCCAAGACGACACGCAAGAAGATGATTTGTACGCTTAAGGCTTTGCGGTGATAGCTGTAGGACATCGTTCACGTTGTGGATCATGTGTTGGTCACCCTTATTTTTCTACGCAGATTTGTACGCGTCCTGTGTAGCGGTTTCTACTTCTGTACGTGGCAATGAACGCGATCTAGATGCGCGATATTGTGGATGAAAATCGATATCGACGAGCAGTGACTTAGGTGCATGTAGGCCTAACCGGAGAAGGAACAAGAAAAAGAAATCCAGACCCACCTATGATGGTGTCGAGCACCAGGCTGCCAGCTGAATATTCGAATTTGTCATTCCCCTAGTTCCACCACCACCATCATCATGCATGCAGGAAAGCTCACCTCTGCCTGAAACGATTTCCCATGCGAAATGGAAGTTCGAGAGGCATATGATCAATGCATTGCTCTGGAACGAGACGGGTAATATAATTCGTCTCGTTCAGAGGACATGAATCCACAAGTTGTCGCACATGTGCTGTCGTTCTGACTCTGATTGTGACTGAACTAAATGCCCATGAAGTTAATTGAGCAAATATCAAAAAGAGAAAGTAGAGCTTCTATAGGTATACATTATCGACTGAGTGGGGCTGCTCCAACCAAAAAAGACTAGAACGTGGGCAACGTGTCAGCTGGCGTTGGCGCCAGTGTTGGCACTTGGAGGAGCCTGCATGTTTGATCCCGACATCGCTGATGTGAGCTTCCCTTTGGACCGTCGAGCGAGGATGCGCTGCATCACGACGAACATGATGCATCCAAGTGCGCCTACGATCTATTTGTGGGAGCGTCATTGGGTGCCGTGAACAAGACGAGAAGAAGAACGATGCGTGTACATGCGTTAATCCGAGATGCAAACGCGGTAACGACGAACGGACGTACCCCGTTGAAGACGGCACCACGCCACCAGATGTAGGCAGGTGTGAGCAGTGCGCCGGATATCGGCGGTCCTTGATGGGCGTGTGGTAAGTCTACGTCGGATAAAAGTAAAAAAAAAGGAGGGATTGGGGGATTGATTCCAATTGGCGAGAAATAGCACATCGAAAAGGAAGAAGGAAATATGATCTCACCTACCAGATCGCCAAAGGCTGCGAAGGGAAGAAGGGATTCCGTGGTTAGCATCATGGGCACGACATGATGAGAAACATACCCATGACGACACAGATGATGCCCATGCGTACCCTGTGCGTGAATTCGTATGTATGTTGTACGGGGATCGATGGACTTACCCCAGATCGGCCAGATCGGGGGTGAGGAGCACCATTAAGGGAGTCCACAGTGCCAAGACTAGTGACCATGAGGGCAGGCACAGTCATGATGGTGGCGCAAGTTCGTTTCAAAATGATCATCAATAATGATCGACTGGTCTGCAAGACCCGATGACGACGGAGAGGAACGTACATATTCCGGCGAAGTAGCCATAGAGAACGCCAAACACCACAACACCAGTCACTGTTTGCACGCCAATCATCCCGAAGAGGATGATGCTGCCGCAAAACGTGGCGATGATAAGCATCGTCGGGACGCGGAGGTATCCAACGAGGACCGTCGAGCTGAGTTGACCGATGAAGCTCGACGCGTTCATGATCACGAGCTGTTTTTACCATCAGCTCTCCATGCCGGGCTGGACAAAGCAACGAAACGCTACCGAGTAGAATGAAAAGGTTTTTCCCAGGCCGTGACTCACAGCGTCGAGCTGGAGATAAAATAGGGGGTAAAAAAACGCGGCGACGAAGATAGCGAGACTGCGAACGCAGAGGTCAGGCAATGTCACGCAGGGTATGTGAAGGGGGGGGAACGCAACACACCCGAGGCAGCCAAAGATGAATGCACTGTCTTTGCCACACTTTTTAGCGGCAGCGAGGAAGTTTGTGTGCGATTCAAAAGGTGGCAGTCTTGTTCTCATTAACAAACAGGCGATCAACAAGAGTCCGCTAATCAGTGCGGCGCTGACCCGAACGCCGTTTGCGAAACCAAGCGTGCCATTGATGGTATTGTTCAGCACGATGGGGTGCACCACTGCGCCAAGATAAGCACCAGAGGAGGCGAACGTCATGACTTGTTCGCGGCGCTTTTCGAAGTAATGCGACAAAACTGCCATAGAAGGGATGTATAACAGCCCTCCGGCGCATCCAGATGCTATTCCTTGAGCCAGAAAGATCTTGGCACCCATGTGTGAGCAGTAAATATTTATGCATGGTGAGTGCATACCTGATAGTAGTTGTCTGGTCGCGCTAGCGACAACATGAAAAGGGAAAATGCCTGGAGCAAGGACGCGCCATAGAGTAAGTGGTAACTAGTAGGTATGAGCAGGTCGCAACGAAGAGGATGTGTGCACAGCTGAGAGGGTCTCACAAATAGCCACGATCATACAATCTGCCCGCTAAAAGCCCGCATATCTCGAATAGAAATGCATTCGTGCTCCCAATCCACCTTGGAAGCTGAGGTGAAACAGAGAAATACAAACACAAGATGTCACAGCAACTCACGCGATGTTGGAGGCCGTCTGATTAGTAATGTACGTCTGGGCATAGAAATCTAAGGACCCAACTCGCAATGATCCAGCTTGTGATATGTGGACCACCATACCTTGATATACCCCAAATGAAATCGAGTATCTAAAGGACGAGGAGTGGTAGGTGGCTCGGAACAAAGGCTGTCATGCGAGCTCACCCAAACGTGCTGAACTGAATGAGGAATCTGTCCAATGGTCACCGGCATCAGGAATTTCGGAGTCGGAGGCTATGAGTCGGATGAAGGAAATTGATTCTAAACGCACGCGCCGACGGCAGTTGCCCAACCTGCGAAACCACCCTCGGGAAAGTCTTGCGACGGGGGATTCGAACTCTCCGGCGAGCTCAGCACTAGTATGTCTTTTTCGTCGTTACTTGTGTTCATGTCAGACGTTCAAGTCACAGTAAGTAAGATAGCGCCGGGGTCCGAGTTTGCCCGATGACGTGATCAAGCCCCTCGGGGGTCTGATTCCATTTTCGTAGTACGAGTAAGCTGCACGTGACCCGAGATGACTCTCCTCGAGTAAAGCCCCTCGATGAGATACATTGATTACACTAGCTAGAGTAGTAGAATATAAAAAGATCAACCACAATAGGGGACAGAGGCAAGAGAGCCACTCATTCGCTCTGTCCCCTAACTCTCGTCTGAACCTCGCCAGACTCCTCACGCGACTCAGAATTCCCGCGCTGTTCAGATTCAAATTTCGCTCAACGCTACTCGCCGATCTCGACAACCACCACTCCTCAAATTTAAATGTCGCCTCCGCCTATCCCCGTTCTGTCAGATGGGACAGATGAGGTATTTCAGAGCGCGATTCAACTTCTTCCCAAGTCGCTTGCATCTACTGCCTTGGAATCAGGTACGTCACCAGAAAGTATATCGGATCTACTCGCTCAATTTCATCAAGCCTCTTTCAAGAGTATTCTGGGGCATCTTCTTTCGCCCCGTAATCGGGACTGTTGCCGGGACCACTTAGATGCCGCAAATTCGAACAAGGTGAGGCCGTTTAGAAACAAATCATGGCATGCATTACTTACCATAACTTTAGAGTTACCGACTCTTCGAGGGCATCGATCAAAAGGAATACGCAGCTATTGAGTGGCTTATGGAAGAAACTTACTTATTCAAGTTTGGGAGAAGACATAGGTAAGTCAACGTCGAATTTTCAAGATGGAGCCCATCGAATATTTTAGGTTATGCTACTTCCCTGAGGATAAAATCCTCATTGCCAAGTGTCTATGGTCAATCCATGAAATGCCTCTAAGCAACGTTAGGGATCAGTTCATGACTGCAGTACGCAGCCTTCCGTACGACAAGTATACGTTACGCGCCAGTATCGAAACGAATCTTGCGCTCCGTTCGCTGAGGAATGGATTCAAAGGGACCCCTGATCTCAGTTTATTTCTTATGTCTCTCAAAGGCCATGCAAAGCCTGTTGTTCCCGTCCTCATTGAATGCAGCTTCTCCCAGGACCGAAATGAACTCTGGAAGAAGCTGAAAAATGAGATTGATGCGCATCCAGAGGTGGTTCTGGTCATGGCGATAATCATTTCCGAAAAGCCGGATTATTGTAGTCCATCGGAAGTTTCGGACACATGGAACCTATTCGCCAAGGAAGACTGATGCCGCAATATCGAAGATTTTTATATCCTCGAGAACAGCACTGCCGATGCACCCACTCAGCCAAATCGTATCGAGGTTGCCGGACACGTATGGTGTAATATCACCTCTGCCGATTTCTATGTGTGGGTGAAGGATGACGCCAAGATCGATGTCAATCGCGAGCATTCAGCACATGGTGTAAGCCACACCCTCGTTAATCCATTGCATTGCTTATTTCTGACTTGATTTTCAGACATTGTTTCCGACTATTAAGATGGAGCAGGTCATGCAGACGATCGTCCAGGGGTTGTCAAAGGCAAGAGACTTGATGGTCTTGTTCTCCCAGAAGATCAATCCATCGATCAACACAGATGAGTTGGAGAATGCCACCATCTCTTTTCCCGCTGATTGGGAAGATGTTCAACGCACCCTGATAATGGTGGCAAGTTTGACTGCGCACGACCGGTACCAATCTTGGTACGACTTGATATTTGCAGACAAAAGCATTGTTAGTGACGGTGGAGACTGCCAGCAGGGTGACCAAGATGACTAGGAATCAGACCCTGCCTCATCCCACACTGCCTGTACGCCCATTTCCCCCAGGCATTCCGCTGCCACATTCTCCAGATAGTGTTCGAGTCAAGTTGCATTGCGGCTTGGCTGAGTTATAGGGGCTTTCCATACATATGATCCAATTCTACTGCACTTTGTCCATCGCCGGGGTACTTTGATTGGCTGTTAGTAGACTGCTACATACCTCTCCCGTTCGCAGGATGGTATGTATTTATCTTCGGAGCTTCATCCATTCGTGCCTGTATAATAGCCCTTTAAAAGCCATTGGATTGGTAAAGCAATCGCCTCGTTCCAGACTGGAGCTGTCAAGTGTTTGCTAAAATCAATGCAAAATTTAGGCAGACGCCTGCCCTGCTACCCTGCACCGAATCGGATAATGATAACTTACGACAACTAGAATCTACTATCAGATCCAGGAGCCCCAGAGAGCTTTGCCATGAGTATGCCATTGAGGTTGTTCTAGTAGAGTCCAAACTGGAACGCGTATGCATGTCAGCTGGCGTCGGCGTCGACAGACCCGGGAGCCTGCATGCTTGATCCCAACATTGCAGGTGTGAGCTTCTCTTTGGACCATGATTTAAGTTGAGCGAGGATGCGCTGCATCACGACGAACATGGAGCATCCAAGAGTGTCTGCAATCTGTTTGCAAGAGACGAGCTTCATAAGCATAATGCAAATCATAAATGCGACACCTCGCCACCAGACATACGTGGGCGTAAGCATATTGGCGGGCCATGATGTGGATGAGCCTGCGTCAGATGAGGACCAAGTAAGGAAAGGAAGGAGAAAAATCAAAATGAAACAAAGACAAGCCATCGCCGAGTCACGGGTCATCGCATGGTCACAGACGAAAGATGGAAAGAAAGGAATCTCACCGGTGAGACCGCCGAAGGCTGGGAAGGGGAGAAGAGATGCTATTCTCAGCATGCAGTGCTCGTCGAATAATGGGAACGTGGCATGTCAAAACGTACCCGTGGCGGCGTAGGCAATGCCCATTCGTACCCTGTTTGATGTTGTGCGGGTATCCCGGGGTCGGTGAAACATGTCGACAGGGACCGACCGGGGGACTTATGTACCTTAGCTCGGGGAAACCGGGCGTAAGAAGCGTCAATACTTACCGGCATCCACAGCACCTAGTCTGGACGTCAGTGACACGAGCGCGAGTTCGATCATCGGGTCCGGACGCCGTTTGCGAAACTAAGTGTGACATTGATGGTGTTGTTCAGTACCATGAGGTTCATCACTGCCCTAAAGTGAGTTCTCAGGAGGCGAACGTCATGATTTGCCCACGGCGCTTGTTGAAGTGATGAGTCAGTGAAAAGACTGTCATAGGATGGACGTACAACAGTCCCGTGGCGCATCCGGATCCTATTCCCTGGGCGAGAAAGACCTCTGTACCCTCGTTAAATAGCCCGGCCCGAGTTTACACACTAGACGCGCACCTGATAATAGTTGTCTGAACGTCCCATCAATAACAAGAGAAGGGAAATTTGCCTGGAGTAGAACAAGTGGTGACTACATACTTAGTACATGTCAGCAAGTCACGGACCCACAACGAGGATCCAATAAACATGGGACTTATACTGTAAGCCTCAGACAGCTTACCTAGTTACCTGTAACTAGCATATATACTGCCTGTGGTACTGTGTGCTAAGCGCTAAGCGCTAAGCATTCAGTAAACATTCTTGCCTTTTAGCATAACGGTTATAACGTGCGGCGGGCAGTCTCACCTTACATAGTATACATTATGTTACATAATGAGCCAGTCATACAGTCTGCAGAATTCCACGAAAAAATGTGTTCGTGCTTCCAATCCACTTTAATTAGAAGCTGGTGTAAAACAGAGGAACACGAACACGCAATCCTTAGCATGGCAACTCACACAATGGTAGAGGACCTCGATATACATCTGAGTATAGAAGTCTAAGGATCAAATTGGCAGTGATCCAGCTAATGGTGTGACAACCGACATACCTGGATACACCCCAAACAAAATTGCGTATATAGTGAAGGGTCCGAGTCGCGGATGGTTGGTACAAACAGTGCTACGCGAATTTTTGGTACTTAAGACGTGCTTACCCATACGTGCTGAACTGAACAAGAAATCTGCACAAGGTCGTCAAGAACTGTCGGGGATTATGATGAACGAAAGTGATTCTGAACGCACGCGCCAATGGCAGTTGCCCAACCTTGCGAAACCTCCATGGGAAAGTCACGGTCTTCCGACTTCGCATTCAATTCCTCAGAGTCCTTTGTCACAGGTGCCATGACAGTGGGGGATTGGAACCCTGACCCATTTCCATTCAATGGATTCTCCGCGATCTCGGGAATTGCGTGTCGTCTTTCCTGTCGCTGCCCATGGGGATTTCCAGGCATGGATGTTCACGGAATCAATGATCTCCAGCGTGCCGTATTTCCCGTTTCTATTCGGCCTGTTATTGGTCCACTTTATACCCCCGAGATCGCTGGTTCCGAGTGTCAACCTTTTGCCTGCTTAAACCCTTTGCACTGGTGCACTGGCAGTAGAAGTTGCCTCCCGACATCAACTCCCGGGGTCTGGGTCTGCCAGGATCAGGGAGCATCCCTGCATCCTGTGGAGGTCACAATAATTCCAGCGCCCATGAAAAAGAAATAGTTCAATATGCTGGTCTGGAGGTAAAGCGCGCAGTGGGTCGATGGTATGTATGTACCAAGACAGTGTATCCAACAGCGGCCGTACTTACGTAATTGACTTTTCATATGCTGGCAGATGCCGGCAATGACTCATAATTCATAATTTATGTACGCAAAAACGCCGCCTCTCGAAGTTTTACATAAATGCCACGACGGCAGTAAGTCGTCTCGCTCCGTATAATATGTACCCTCATAATGGCATGCTTCTATAGAGCCCTGACGTGTTTCGCTCTGCCAGTGGCCAGGGAGCAAACCTGCGGCTGTTTCTCCGCTAGGATCAATGTACTTACTTAGTACGTACCCTGCGTCTGATCGTTGCTCATACGTTTCGTCAGTGGGCCCTTCTATGTACCGAACAGGATATATTATAAACAAATAAGATATATATGTGGTAAGCGGTTTCTTGAATGCCTTTCCACATTCCAAGTTTTTACTTCTCCATACCCTTTCCCCTACGATGAGAACCCCACTGTTGGGCTTGTCCCTCTTGTTCTCATCGGCGCTCTTTTTGCGAGTCCTCGCTAGTCAGCCTGACAAAATATATGGTGTAAATTTGGGTTCATGGTGAGTGCGTCCAGTTTCATTAACCTGCCGGAGCGCGTTGACCCGGTTGATGGTATAGGCTTTTGCTCGAGCCCTGGATGCTACCAGAAGGTATGGTTTCCCGCTGCCTTCTGACGCTCATTGGTCTTGACGGCCTGTAGAATGGGAAAAAATGGGCGGCGAAGTGTGTGCAAATTGTGCTGATTGCATTTCGACCGAATCGTACGTCCAACCTGCTCCACGACACGACTCGTATTCTCACGAATACCTAGTGCATTCGCTCACACGTACCCCGAAACCTTCGTCGATCAAAAATTTGCGACACACTGGGAGACCTGGTTCACCGAGGATCACGTCCGTCAACTTAAAGATGCAGGGATCAACACAGTTCGAGTCCCAGTATGTGTCCACATCATTTCGCTGTCCTGTTTCAATGAGCCCTTCGTTGTTTATCATTTAGCTCGGGTATTGGATCGTTGAAGCTCTCGTAAACCGCCCCACAGAAGCATATCCTCGTGGTGGTCTCAAGTACCTGGTATGCATTTCAAGAGAAGAAACTAGTTCTTTAATCTGAGGGTGAACCGCTTTGACAGCGTCAAGGCTTGGAATGGTTAAAAGATGCTGGAATGCAAGTCATTTTGGATCACCATGCATTACCTGGCGTTTCAACCCCCCTGCAAATGTTCGCCGGAGAGTATGTGGCCCAGCCTCTAGAATCATTCATTGAAGCTGAATTCATCGTAGTTGCACCACTGATGTTCAGTTCTATGTCAGTCAGCGCGATAAATCATGTGGTATACCTTGATAACCTTGTCTGTTAGACGCCCTATAACTATCGCCGCGCATTGATCTGGACCGTGGTTATGACATCGCTGGCACACCTTGATCCCAACTTCGGTAGTGTTTTTGCCATTGAGGCTATCAATGAGCCCATCTCGGATGCTTCGAAGACCCCGGGCTACGGCCAATGTGTGTTCCTTGTCTTTGATTGATGCATCTAAATTCTGACGATGTATTGCAGTTCAAAAAGACTTCGTTCAGACTGTTCGTGCTGTGGAGCTCACTCTTGGCATTCCGGTTACTGGCATGACGCTGGATGCTGTTACTCAGTTGACGAACTATACGCTCGCTCTGAGTGAAGCATGTTCATCACCTTCAATTAATCCTGAGGTTGTAGCGGCAATCCAAGAAGCTATTCCTATCCTCCTTGACATTGTCTTTGATTGCGCGCTCGGAGATATATTCACATTGTTGCCTTTCAAATCCGACCGAACTTCGCTAGTTACCAAGTAAGATTCCTACTGTGCATAGTGCAGACAGTATTGCTTACGTTGCGTCGAGTTTCATGGATGTTAGCTGGCAGTCCAACAACCCACCCAACCCGGCAGATGCTGCGATTGGACCTCAGGGATACGACAACCATTTATACTACTCGTGAGTCGCTAGTTAGCTTACATATCCTTTTACTAATGTACTGAAGGTTTGGCGTAATGCATTTTCGCTGGTGTTTGTTAGCCCTTTACTCATCTTGTTCTGCAGGGTGTCGCTGATCCATATCCGGAAGCTTACTTGAAGAGTATATGCAGTGAGGCATTTAATGGCATTCTCAAACAAATTATTCACCTTTCTGTCCCCTCAGACCTGGAGCGCATCCAAAACGATGCCGCCCTCCGTAACTCGCCTCTCTGGTTCGGCGAATGGGGACTTTCGACTCAATTCAATGCTACGATCAATGGTACGGATGAGTTCCTTTACAAGTGGGCAGACGCCCAGAAATGGGCGTACGGCCAGAGTGCTGGATGGATTGTGAGTGTGATTGTTTTTGCTGAACTAGGCCTGTTCTCAAACCACACCTGTGAATGATCCAGTATTGGAACTTCAAGACCGAAATTTCACCACAGACGAACGGGACCCAGTTGGCACGGCAATGGTATGTATCCCCCAAACAAGCACGATGATCCGTGTCAAAGATGACTGATGGTTCGATCTTGATTAGGTCCTATCTCGAAGGCGTTGAAATGAATTACCTCACGAAAGATCCTGCTGCTTATCACGACCCCAACGTGTGTGAGCCTTACATCAACAGCGCGAAAACGACGCACCGTCGTGGGCATGCTCGCTCTGCATCTCACCACTTTTGATTTTCCATTTTTGTGATACATGTTTTTGAACCTGATGTTACCCAATCGACTTTCGCCGCTCGTTATAGATACCTTTCGTTTACTGAAGCTTCGGATGCCTGATATCATCACGTTGCGCTCCTTTCGTTTACTTGTTTGTCGATTGGTAATTGTAGGCCATTGATTCGAACGAGAATCATGTTTGGTTGGCCACTAGTAATGGCTAGCTAGAACGGAGGACCGTGACGGAAGTCGACCAACCACTCGACATTGTGACAAAGATGAACGAGGTTCCTAAGGGATCAGCACTTCAGTACTACCGTAGCCACCTCGGAACCAATCACGTATGCGTATGCGAGGTCGCGGCCACTGCCAGCAGAGGAACCGTCACTGCAAGTGGTTACTGGGTCTTTAACATTTCGAGACAGTCACCCCAGTCGCTCGTACAAGTCTACATACTAATCCCCATTTCTATGTAGCCCACTCGAGAAGAAGTCCGGTCCAGCCACATCCTGCATCGCAGGCTGTAGTCAAGATAATGAAAGTGAATCAGGGGAGAAACGCGAGGGAAAACCTCTATTCAACTACTCGACAATGCTCAACTCCCTGGTACGCGTCTTTGCGAATTCGTCCTTGTACGTATTCCAGATTCTGGGAGGTAGTCGAGTCAGGAAGGGGGGACATAGTAGACGCCAAACAAGCAGACGGACCTAGTCAGCTCTTCAATATAGAGCATCTGCACCCGGGTCACTTCTTCGATTGACGGCTTATCACATTGCTGGATATGTATTGGCCGGCCAACTGTGGACGTCAGGAAGTCCAAAGACCGATGGTTTGGATGTTACAAAACGACTCACTAACTGATACGATCCTCCGACGATAGGGCATAAGTCCCAGATTATCTATGGATCAGATATGCAAATGGTGTTCGTCAACAGGAAGTAAGCTTCAGTAGACACAGCGCACAATTTAATAATCCACGTCCGTGAAACAAAGGGAGAGTGAATCCGAATAGGTTTTGGAACCTTTTCTGTATAGCGTAAACAGTAGTCCCCTTTTCATTCGGCATCTGCTGATAAATCTAGAGTAACGGATCAATACAAGATAACGTCCGATCAACGCTAGAATACCCACATCGTTCTCGCCAAATGAAAATACCGGCACTAGGTCAGCACTGACAACACAACAAGATGAGGTGTGCGCTAGCTTCAGAAAGTAATATATCGTACCCATGTTGAATGGCAACCTTGATAAATCCTAGCCTGCGAGGTTGGAGTATGAGCATGCATTAGAATTAGTCTTGGCGACATCGGCCTACCTCCTCCTCAGCGTTAGGTCTGCCGTACCTGGACGAGCACTCAAACTTTCTGCAGCACCGCCGACCACGATGACAATGGCCTGTCCTGGACCACGCTTCAAGATGTTGGAGCATGACTTCTTAGAGACGCTGCTGATCCCCAAGGCCATAAGGATTTCGCGATATATAGGGATGTCAAAGTTGTTTGTGAGCGTAAGGAGGTGAGGCTGAATCCCTGGAAATGCGAGTGAAAACCCCGTAGCTGATTAACGCGAATGTCAGGACGCAGCATTTCTATGGATAGCGTAGGCCAAACCTTCTGTTGCAAAAGTTGCCATTGCACCCCTTTGAAGCATACTGAGAGATGATGTATTTATAAAAACCAGTCCCTTACATTCCTATGATTCCTAAAATGACGGAAGTGAACACAAGCTATAAATACCACTGCAAGTTAGGACGAACCATGTGGATGATAACCAAACACGTATGGTCGATCTGCCGGTAGATCGCATTCCTTTAGAGAACCGTCAGTTCAAACGAGGAGGTACCCAGAGGTATAGAACTCACTTTCAGGAGCCTGGAACCGTCGCAGAGGTCGATCAACAACAATGTCGTATGGACACGATCCGGATACATACGAGGCGGGGTAGTACTCTGCAAAGTACTTCCATATCTTCAAAGAACGAAACCACGGGTTCAACCTCGTGCCATGCTCGGGAGTTTTGTCAATCCATCGGATCCATGCGATGTAAAGGGCAAGGAATGGCCAGAATGCTGGGATCGAACTTGAGAGCATACAAGGTGAGTCCAACATCGACGCCGGAAGAACGACGACGTACCATAGCAATAGAAAAAGGAAGATACAATTTACAAGTAGTGTAGACCAGGCGGCGACGACCATGGTTTGCAATCTACGTCTTCGGGGTATCTTGGTGGGCACAAAACTAACAGCGCGTGTATTAACATTCTGAATATGCATCGAGGTGGTGTGAAGATGATGAGAGGAAAGAAACACTCAACTCGATTGATGCATGCAGGGCGGCTACCGGACGCAACGGCGACGACGTTATTTGGGACAACCTTTCACGCAACGCCGACGCAGAGAGTGTTGTAGTTGACGCGGGCAGTGAGCGGGCGTGGTCCATCATTGAAGTCGTCGCCGACAGCTGGAAAACGAGGAAGCTATTGCAATATGCACCGATTGCGCGTGACAGATTGGATATGCACTTGTTTCACCGGCAGATTGGTCAGCTCGCTCGCAAGGGGTTACTACATAGATTTCCCACACAGAAAATGACGAGCGCCAAGTACTTTGGGTATCATTGATGGGCGAACTCTGATATCCCCATAATTTGGGAGACCTTGTATGCAAACGCATGTTTGCCTCGTCCTCCTGGACCGCTACCGTCCCATTCAGCCCGGTTCCTTGAACTGACTTTAGCAAAATCCGAACGGCTGGCGCGATCTTGGACAACGCAACCTATGCGGGATATATCCACAGTGACCATTCCGCTCGAGGCCTGTAAATTCCCATCATTTGAGCCGAAAATATTTGACGGACGGTGGTTGATTTACTGCGAGTCATCTACAAAGTTCGTAGCGCACGACATCGACTCTGACACAGTGCCTCGTGCTCACTGGGTCTTATGGGAACACGACCAACCAATCTGTGGATGGGATGCATGTTCTGTAATAACAAACGATGGACCGGTACTCTACATTGTGTTCAAGTTCACCTCTAAAGACTCGCGTTCAGTATGGTGCGTCATGGATTGCAGTTCCAACATGATCATGTCAATTTCCTCTGTTGTTAGGAAGCTTCTAGAATTCCGTGTCAGACATACCTCCGACCAACTATGCTATTCTCTGTGCTTGGATATACCAAGGACGGAACAGAGTCAAAATTTTAGCCAACAAACAACCACCCGACAAGCAATTGCTCGCAGCAAAGCAAAATCTGTCTCCATCATCGGAAAGCGGAAAATGATCGAAATATCTCACAAATGTTGTACTCCAAAATCCTCAACAAGTCCAGACCGAAGCTCGTGTACTTATGCGCGCCGCGGACAGGTACGAAGACTGAAAAAGGAAGTGCCAAAACAGCCCTCTGAGAATTTCAGCTTGAATATGTTGAACCGCCCGACAAGCTCACGAGCATGAACTTCAATGCGAGCCTCAGGCCTCAGGTAGTATAGATTCGATCTAGCGTCCCAACTACACTACGGATATCCTCTAATTGCCTCCGTTTAGACTCGGAGGTCTTCCTCGTGATGCATTGATGGGTGACCTTGCACCCGAACTGAAATTGATAGTACGTTCGTCTTCATTTTTCCGCCGGTCATTAGGTCAATGGATACTGAACGTAATGATCTGAGGTCAGCAAGTTGCTGAACCGGCACGGCCCGATACTCACTTCCAGTACAGTTGACTTCTAAATTTCGATGCAGACTGCCAGGCTGATTCAATCTCGTCCTTGGCTGACAATGCTAAGACATGCCAGACTGGTGGTATAAGAACAGTCCGGTGGGCGTCTCTTCTTCTTCCAAACTCTTCCTCCTTCTCGATCCCGGTGATCCTAGCAACGTTACTTTACCTCTCTTCTCACTCCATCCTTACACTGAGTCTTCTGCGCCGGTCGCACACTCCACTCCATTCTTTCATACTCCTCGTCCATTCCTTGACGCTACTTTGATTCATCATGGTCGTTCTCTCTGCACGCTTCACCCTCCTCGCTTCCCTCTGTGCCCTCGTCGCCGTCGCCATCCCACCCCGTGCAGAAGCTGCTCACATCTATGCTGGTCATTCGATGGAGAAGGATGTTTCTTCCCCTCATCGACGGTCGCCTAGCGCCTCTTTCCTCGGTCAACAAGGTACAGCTCATGTGCAGCACCCTGACGTATGTATCCTCACTCGTTCTATGCCTCGGATGGATGAGATGGCTGACAGCCTATTTTTCAGTCGCCGGAACATAGTTCCCCTGGCCTTCCACCCCTTTTGCGACGCCATACCGTCTCGGATCACGCACAAGAGGGTTACGACCACGATGGCCAGGGTCATCATGATCACGCCAGCAACAAGGTGTCTGGATCTGTTTTCGCGCGAAGCCGATATCGCCAAGGACCCGCCGCTCACTATCGTCGGTCCTCGGTTTTCGTTCCTGGTGAACAAGGAAACATGTATTTGGTTTCCGGAAGTCTTCCAAAGGATGGGGGGGAGGGGCATTCGGACACAGGTAAACTGCGGCGTCAAGTCGACGAAAGCGATCTAGCTCTCGGAAGGATTGACATCATGGCGAGTCCCTTTCCCTGCCTGACTGAGAGCGTCGTTTGCTCATGGCTCGTTCACCCAGAGTGCATCTCAGTCGCCGCCTGGCACACAGCGTCTTGCGTCGTTGACAGTGAACTCGACCCCGATTGACTGGACGTCTGGTCAGAGCACTGCGAAGGCATTCCCGTTGAACGCTTCTACGAGCAACCAAACTCAGTTTATCATGATGCCTTTGGAATCTGAAGCTGGTATGTTCCAAGCCCGCCAATAATACACGTCCACTAATTCTAACTCTCTCATAGGAGGCTTCGGCAAGCATGTTACCCTCGCTACGGAGGTATTTGACGCAAGCAGCGCGGTGATGGTCATGTACTGCGCCACCTATGACTCGGACCCAGGGGCAACGTCCGCGCTTCTCATGACACCTTGCACGACTCCAACTGTTGAGGTCAACGACGCAGGCGATCCTTGTGCCGGACAAAACGATGCTTCGTCGTCAAGTCTGCATGAGAGCCAAATATTTTCTTACGATCCGTCTACAGGAAAGATCGAACCGATGTCAATCGTCTCTACCTCTTCAGATGCTGGTGGCAGCGGCGGCGGCGACGACGACCCGGGTCCATGCGTTGCGGCAAGATCGGTCCGACGGAGAGACAACGCCAGCTCAACAACGAGTAGCTCCACCAAGCCTTCGATCTCCTCGACGAGTCCAGCGCCCTCCGCCAGCGCCCTACAACAGGCACGAAATGTCACGCTCGTCTATGTTGCGGGCGAGCTCGAGGTGCCCGCCTCTACGTCTTCGAGGGTGTCTTTGAGCACATCGTCGAGCGCGTCGTCGAGCTCCGTTAGTGCGAGCGCGGGACAGGCGCCCGCACCCGCGCCGGCTTCTGCGGCAGTGGTGACGACGACCGTTATCACGACAGTCGTTGCAACAGCGACGGCATCGGGATCAGGATCCCAACCCGCCTTATCTAGCCGGACTGTCTCACCTGCACGAGCTGCGGTGTCGGTGTCGATATCCTCGCAGCCCCCATCGTCGTCCGCGACGACGATTGCCCCGAAGCCGCCTGCCTCGGGTACGCCAGCGCAGTCGAACCCTGTGAACCCCACGAGCACCGTGCCCAAGCCACCCGCCGCCGCCTCATCCAAGGTACAAGCGGACACGGACGAGTCGTTCGAAGTCGACATCGTTGGGATCGGACCGTCCACGACCCTTGGTGTTTCCCTGCCGACGTCTGTGACAGGTTCTACCAGCGTAACTCTCGACCCGCTGGCTGTGGCATCGTCGATCGCGAAGCAGGCTGCCTCTCGGCGAGGTGCCGTCATGTCTGCTTCTGTAGTCAGGTAGTGTAAGAATGGATGACGTCTGAGATCTGAGATCGATGGGAGTGATTGATTGTATGGCACTGGTACATTGCAGCATTAGTGCATCAGCTCGGACTTGGGCTCCCAGAGCTTGTAAGTATGTTTTAGTGAGTTTGCCGCAAGTAATATGGATCAGGACCACCTCCCCAGATTGTCACGGGATTGATCACTCAAGTACTCATAGTCAGCAGCCAAACTGCCAACTACAAGAATCCTGCGCGAGGAAACTTTTCATCACAAAGTGTGAGAGTTTCCAACTGGAAGCGCTGGCAACATTTGTGCAATAAGGAATACGACGGATCTGAAAACGCGCTTCAGATCAGTGGGCTACAAGCACGATACGACAGACCCAGTGACTACTACATCTCCTCGTCATCATCGAAGTTGAGCTCTTCCACGGGAAAGTCTCCGACTGTCACCCTATCCGATCGAACGAACACCCCGTAATTTGGGCGACAGGTGAAGTACCGCTTTCCCTGTACTCTACACGAGGCAACGTCGTCGTTGTCATCTGAGATCAAGAGAAAGAGGTTTACGCACGACCCATCGTTACGCCCGATTGGTTCATCGTACTCGATACCGATCCAAATTCCACCATTTGTGAAGGCTGTCTGTCCCACAAAACGCACCGTACCGCGCTTGTGGAATCCTTCCTCGGCCGATTCGACTTCGCAGCGTGCGCCGATCGGGATCTCGAGGCCAACATCGGCGGTATCATTCGGGGTCGAATTCTCCGACGGTGGTGCGAACCGACCGATCTTGAGTTGCTGCTTGTACGCCAATACTGAATCTGTGAATATATGCGCGTGATAAATATGACGCTATTGGATGGGAAAGAGGGGGGGGATTCGCGAACCTGTTCGTTTCGCGTACGCGTCGTCGCTCAGCTCGAATTTCTCGACTTGGGACACATCGGAGAGCTGTCCTGTGAACGAAGTGGAGGGGTCCGTATCGATCACCTGTAGGACGTCGAGAAGTCGCGATCACGCGAGGCACTGCTGCGAATGAATCGATCTCAGGGCTTACGTTGAGCGTTTGGAATGTCGACAGTCCGTAAAAGCCGAGTTGCTTGGTGTCGTCGGAAAGCTGCGCGATCGTCTCGCTTGCATCGTTTTGCACGGAGATGGATTGATTTTGAACTGGGATGCCGGTGATGAGTTCGAGTTTCGTCTGTGGGTCGAATGAGTGGATCGAGTATGGGGGGATGATGAGAACCTTGCCTTGAGTTGTTCTACGGTAAGGTGGAGGTCAAAGCGTCGCTCGGATCGCGTGTCTGGAGAAACTACGAAAACGTTGACGATGGAGGACATGACCTAAGCAGCAACATATAGCCTACTTTAGTAAGTTGCCGCTTTCGGACGATGCAAAGTGTGGAATTCGTTCGTGTTCGGCTTTCGCCGAACGGTAGTACAGTAGCCTCCCGTTAGATTTTACCAGTAAATAAGCGCCCAACTCTTCATGAGCGATCTGTCCTGTTGAGGGATGCCTTGGAGAGGAAGAAGGCAGCTATACACCTCGTAGCTTTAGCACAAAAAGATATTGAAACACTCCTCATTCATGATCGAGGAGCAGGGTCTCGGGGAGACCATCAGCTTCTATGACGCACACTACGACGTCGGGGACAATTATACTACCGTTGGAAGATTCATGAAAGGCGTATCCAGCATCACCTTCAAGACCTGCAGTCAAGGATGAGGGTTCGGCCCGGGTAGGTTGTCATACCAAGTATTTAGTATCCCTAGCATCGGTTCTAATCACTACGATCCAGGATCCCACATCAGGAAAGAAAGACAGTCTTTCTTTTTGTCGTTTATATCTATGTATTGGCCCCATTGTTTCAGCGCCATTTTTGCCTAGCGCTCGCCTACTGCCAGTGAGATTCCAATGATTATCACTTCCTGAACTACCTTTTTGCGGCACTAGATGGACTCGTTCTGAATATATGGCCTAGTATTTAGATCATTGGGCTCGCTCGTGACACGCGAACGACGCAAGAGAATTGTACTACATGGGCGGACGAACGAGCTCGATACCTAGAATTAGAAGAGCACAATACTAAGGGAAGAAAGAAAGGATAGACGACACGGAAAATGTATACACTTGGATGGCAAAGTGAACTTCATATCACTCTACACAGGTCCGAAAAATAAACCCAGAGCACTCCCTCACACAATTCTCGAGTTGCATAGCGATTGGAAGTGGTCACAAAGGGAATGACTATGTCGAATGGTGAATGAATATTCTAAGAATCTAAGTAAGTGCCAAAAGCGAAGCAAGTAAATATGTCACGTAATCAAAGAGAGATTTCACGGAAGAAACTATAAGGACGACACGAGTCACACGACCGTTAGCGGATCGAAACGGAGCGAATATTCGGGTGAGGAATGGATAAACTCGCAGTTCGCGTCCACCAGTAGCATTCACGAGACCCGTCGCAGGGACCTATACAATGTCAAACGCGAACGCGAACGTGGCACCTTGCGGGTTCTTCAAAGCCCATTCATTCACATACCACCACCTCCCTATCGCGCAGTCCACCCCCAAATGCCTAGTACGACGCGGATGGTCGATCCGGCTCCACTTGGGTTGCGATTGTTTACCGACGACGGCCGTGCATTTACCTTCCGAAGCGTCGATTGCAAACCGCAAAACGTGACAGTCGGGAGGCGGCTGCTGTACCACTGAACAAGAATGCCAAATGCCTCTTGCATACCCATCTTCCGAAGCGTTGACATAGTGTGCCCAATCACCGTGCAGGACACAGTCCACCTCGAGAACGTCCTGAGCGACGATCTCCATCGGTATCACCATACTCATTTCGGTGGGCGTATGCTTGGGCAACGTAAGGTCAATGCATGAGAAGTGCAAGCCTCCACCTTCCATGAACGACTGGTCCAGGAGCCTGACGTTTGTCCATCCAGTTGTCGGGTCGACGACGGAATTTCGAATTATACTGATGTTTTGGAAGTGATCGTTGATGATACCCTCGTGAGAGAGGCGCATTAGAGGAAGATCGCTAGCAACAGGAGATGGGTCGGGAGGAAGTATAAACGCCTGTACGAGCATCGCTTCCAGCGTAGATCCATGCATGACAGGGTAGCAAATGATGACATGTGTTTTTGAGATGAGAGTGTGCACGTTTACTATGGGTTCAATGCGCCAACCAGGCGGCAAACTGCCCTATTGTTCGATGCGTGATCTTGTACGAACGTTTGTAGATGAAGTTGGCTTCTACTTACCAACTTTGCTGAGCCGAATGCAGGGAATCTGTAGAGCTCACGTGTCTCCGCATCGAGGATCAGATGATACCGCTGGCACCGGAGGTATAAAAACGGTCCATGACCGCCGTGCAGACGTATTTGAACAAATTTCCTCATAGGAATATCCAAGGACCGCAAATGATACAGTTGGCCGGAGGTATTGCTAACACGAAATTCTAGGAGCTTCCTAAGGAGTAAAGGGGAAAAATGGACAAGCGAACATGGAATGGACTGGGATAAATCACGTACCACGGCGAAAATGAGCCTCGAGGGGTTTTGAAGTTAAACACGATGTAGACTACGGGTCCATCGATAGAGGTCAGAGAGGAAGCATCCCAATCATCAATTGTTTGATCTTGTTGATACAAAATTTGGCGAGTAGATGACACTGAATCGGAGTCAAGGTCGTGCACCACGAACTTCCTGCCAGATGACTCGCAGTCGATGAGCCATCTTCCATCGACAACTTTTGGATAATGCAATGGAAAACTGTAGGGTGCGATCTCCAGGCAGGGAATGCCTCGCATACGCTGGTTGATCCATGAGAGAGACAACCGGTCAGATTTCAGCAAAGTACGCTGGAGGAATTGGACGGATTGAGACGGGAATGGTCCAGGAGGACGGGGCAGCCGTGCATTTACATACAAGGTCCTCCAAATGTGGGGAAGGTAGCTGATATCATGGAATTGCTTGGAAACCTAGCAAGAAGGCGGTGAATAAATGGACCGATCAGTGGATGGAATAAGCCCACCGTACGTAACCGGACGACATCTCTAGGACTGAGGTAACAGAGAATCTGACAGATAATTTCTGTCGGAAGGGTAGATCGACCATTATCTGAACGGAACATAGACTAGGACTTGGTCCAAATTACTCGAAAGTTGGGACAAGTCGGGGGGCGAGAGCAAGTTTGGGCCACGGGCATTGACAAACACAACATATAGACAGAAAGGGGTGGCGGTGCTTCGGCTCGTGTTACTTCAGGGCAGAGGGGAATATGTACAAACTTGAACTGTGGCTTCACTCGTGCCTCACATGAGTGCGTTCGTGATTTGAAAGGGCCTCCGACGGCCTATTCATCTACTCGGATTCCAAAATACAACCGAGGTATCCACTAACTCGAGTGCTGGAGGTTGGCCAGAGTGGGAGGGAAGAGTGGAACGGTCCAGCTGTCAACTGTTGCCTGTGAGGATGGTGTCACTGAGCGATTTCAACATTTCAACCGTATTCTCAAGAACGTGCCTGGAAAGCGTTCATCTGCCCCTTTCATACCAGATCCTACGTTACTCACCGTTTCTCACTTCCGCGCTGTGTGTCCTCTAGAGCGTTGAACATGGGTGGTTCCGTCTTCAGCATGATCGTCGTCGTTGAAAGGAGAGTACGTCACCCACTCAAACTCGACACATGTACATTCTCACATTATCCTCTGATGCGGCGTTCCAGTACATTCGGAGCACACAATCCGAGATGAACTCGTACACATGGAAAAATTGTCTCTTGAGTGCATAAGTGGAAGTTGGTCTACAATTCGAGGAATCACCATTTTAGTTCTGCGAGATAATAATCAGACAGTGAGGCCAGGAGAACATCTGACGAAACGAAATGAGAGAAACCATCCTCAGGATCCTCGACTATCTTGCTTAGATACCACGATAGCGGCAATGTTATGTACGCATAAAGGCGAGCGCCCAGGGCACAGGGCACCTGCGTGAGAGTGGATGAGCGTGCGAGGGAATAAAGGCGTGCTGTGAGTGAACGACAAGACATTCTCTTTGTACTTGAGCTTGACCCAGTATGTTTTCAACGCTGTTCTCATGGAAGATAAATGGTGAGTAGTACGTACTAGGCAAGGCCATCGATGAACGGCGCTGACGAGAGCAACAGAGCCGAGTAGGGCGGACAGCCCACTTCCCTTGGACGGTGGTCAGCAGGTGCAAACATCGGCGACCAACAAAAGAGAGGTACCGGTGGATACTCAGGAATCGAATGGATCCAATGTCGCAACTGACGTGAATGCAATCGAAATCATTGCTCAAGATCAGATACATTCAGTTTCTTTTCTTGCTGATGGAAAGCATGTCGTGGGCGAGGGAAAGGATAAGGAAATCCGACAATGGCGAGTGGAGGATGGCAAGGAGGTGGGGAAACCAATGGACGTTGGGAGTTGTGTTTGGGACCTGGCAGTAACACAGGATGGCAAGTGGATCGTCTGTGGGACGGAGAGTGGTCAAGTGATTGTCTTGGATGGGAAGAGTCACTGGCAAAAGGTGACAAAATTCAAAGCAGGCGACGGTTGGGTGCGAGCGGTGGACGTTTCAGTGGCAGATGGGACGAAAATCGCAACAGGAGGAGATGACAGGAAACTCAGTGTCTGGTCATTTCCCGCGTGCAAGCGACTTCTCGGCCCATTCAATCACGACAATGTTGTGGCTGCAGTCAAGTTCTCTCCCGACGGACGACGCATCGCTACTGCCACGTGGAATGACTCCGTTTGCATCTACGACGGCAGCGACGTCCTCGCAGACTTTCCAATTCGAGTCGACTCGTGTTACAACGCATCCCTCGCCTGGGCGAGCGACTCGAACCGCCTCTTTGCCTTGTGCAAAGACGGCTACATTCACTGTCTCGACGTGTCCACCAAGAAAACGCTCGCGAAATGGCGCATTCACAGCGACGACGATCCCAGCTGTATAGCACTGGCATGCAACGACACAATCATCGCAGCCTCCGCTAATTCGTCGGTCTCACTCTGGGACGCTAAGACACATCAACAAATTGGGACCATCATCCACCACTCCCACTTCATCTCGTCCATGGCCATTTCGCCAAGCTACGTCATTGCGACCGCTGGAGCCAAGGCAATCACGCTGCGGAATCTTTGTGACATCCTTCCCTCACCCTACCACGACAATGTGAGTAAGCTACTGGTATGAGACCAGGGCGTTATTGATTTATCCTTTCCACAGGTACTCTTCGAACGCAAAATCCGTCGCATGAAGACTGATGAACCGGATACTTACGACATGGTTATGGCTCTCTTTGCTAGTGATGCCCATCAAAGTGAGATTATTATCTGAATGACTCCGCTGTGCTGATGTTCATTCCACCAGAGGTCAATGTAGCAAATCTCGAAAAAAATGTTCAAGAACTGCATAGCCAGCTTGCTATGTTCAACCAGGAAAATGAAACCCTCAAAGAAAGTTCAGGTACGGTCTCTCCGACATCAACACAACATCTCATCCATTAGATCTCAAAATAGACCATCTCCGCGAAACCGTTCTGGAACTCGACCGGGCGCTCTCCACCTCCCAACAGGAAGTCGATCAATTAACCAAGACGACCAGGTCACTACACGCTGACCTTGACACGCAGAAATCGATCTCAGGTGTGTTTGTTATCATCCCAACGTATGCCTCTCCCTGACCCGTTTGATGTGCCCATGGCACAAAAATAGCTGACCGCGAGCGAGCCATCCAAGAGCTACGTGACGCGCTAAGTACTCATGAGAAGAAGCACGAGTGCGAAAGGTTGTATGCCCAGGGTCACATATACGATGCTGCACAGCGTCTCCTCGAGATTGCGAGCGCAATGACAGAGAATCTGAAGCAAAACAAATTCATCGTCGACTGGCTCAAAGGTCGGTTTCTCTAACACATCGTATGAGAATATGTTCAATCCCTACCATCAGAATTCACGGACAGATGCTTGTCAGAGCTTCGGACAATGGGAGATAAGGCATCGAGTGCCAGGAATCATGACGAGGCACTGTCAGCCTACTCCACTATATTGTTGCTCACACCATCGCCTCCGGAAGGTGCACTGATGGGATGGGCGAGAATGGCACTCGTTCGTTACTCAACAAATGAGGCATTGTGTGCCGCAGACAAGGTATATTTCATGTGGTTGTTTAGAACAACTTGTTGACTGGTTCCGTTCAGCTCAAAGTTACAAAATTTCATGCTTACCGTGCGATCTGTGAGGTTCTCAAAGACGACGATCGTGATACGGAGGCGATTGAATGCTTCAAAAACATGAAGGGCAAGCTATCGCAGGGGACGACTGGCCCGGATGAACGATCGCAATGGGAATTGAGTGAGTGCCTGCTACGACAACGCCGAGAATTGGCTAAAAACCCTTCAAGATTTTGAACGACGCTATATCGAGAAGCTGGAACAAAGGGGCGATGAAGCGAAGGACGCGAAGAACTACGATGCGGCGATCAGATCCTACTCAAGCGCACTCTCACTTGACCCTGAAAACATCAACGACATCATAGTTAAATGCTGCAAGGTGCGAGTAGTGTATTTGGAGGACCAACTAAGTACTGCTACTATGGTATGGATTAATTCACGCATCCTGTCAAGTTGATGGTATTGACGATACGACCAGGATATTGAACGCAACCCATTGTCCTACGGAGGATACAAAAGGAAACATGCTGTATTGCATATCATGGGGCGCTACGAACAGGCATTCAATGCATTTGAGATGATGATGGCGACCATGGAGGCATCACTTGACGCACAAATTCGGGGTGAGCCTGTCTTATTTGTATTGCCCAGGCGACACGGGTTGATTTTGTGTTGATAATAGGTCTCCGAAGAGGATACCTCGATACCACTCCATTGATCCGCAAGGTCATCGAGGACACCATCCATGACATACCCCGCGCACTGATTGACACCACCAATGGCCGTCTCTACGACAAGACACAGCAAGCAGCAGCATTCGAACAATTCCCCACATTCAACCAGTTGCGGTCTTCCATGACTACTCATAATCTGCTCGACTTGGCGCGCATAAAGAGGGAGGTGGGGAAGTTCTATGAATATGTGATGTTCTCGCACAGGTGGCAGCCACCCGAGCCATCTTTCCAAATGATCGAGAATGCCCTCATCTATGAACTACCCATATCCCCCACGATTGAGAAGCTCATCAACTTCTGCAAGCTTGTGAAGTCCCGCCGTTTCAGATGGGCATGGAGCGACACATGCTGTGTTAACCAGAGCGACAAGGGAGTTCAGCAAGAATCCGTCGTGGCTATGTTTCAGTGGTATTGCCGTGCGGCACTGACGATCGTCCATCTCGTCGGTGTTTTCTCAGATACACAGGAGCCTGGGTCTTTGTGGAAGAGCATCTGGAACACGCGCGGGTGGACATACCAGGAATATGTCGCTTCGAGAGTCATCCAATTTTATACAGAGGATTGGAAGCCGTACCTGGGTCTGGAGATATACAATCACAAGGAGTCTCCTATCATCCTCGCAGAGATGGAACAGGCAACCAAATTTGCTACTCAGGCCCTTGCTACGCTTCAGCCAGGGCTGACGAGGGTGCGCGAGAAGTTGTACTTGGCTTCGAATCGCGAGACGACACGGGTGGAAGATATTGCATACTCTTTATTTGGTATCTTTGATGTCGCACTCCCGGTCATCTATGGCGAGGGCAAGCGAGCGGTCAGCCGTCTCTTGGAACACATCCTCATGCGGTCTGACACTGTCACGATCCTCGCCTGGACTGGGATCTCGGGCAGTAACCACAGCTACCTTCCTTTGGATCTCATCGTTTATGATCAAGTCGTTCCCCCGCACGTTCCGCAACCTGTCGAGACCGCCGAGATGGATCGGATTATCACTGCATTGCACTCATCATTTCCTGACCCTTCCCCGATCGTTCAGTTATATGAACGGCTCCTCGGTGTTCCCTCACTGTCGATTGTTGCCGGTCGACTGAAACTTCCTGGTCTCGTTTTCCGTGTCACCAACATCACCCCTCTCCCGGCATCCCAATCCGACTCGGGCCTGAATATTTATCATGCCAGAACTCGGATCCTGGGTGAGGTACGGATTGAAACTAAGGACGAATCGCTTGCAATGCAGCATCTAGTTCTCGTTCATCCGTGGATTAGCTCCTTAGTTGACGAGGATTTTGAGGGTGATATTCCTCTGTTTGATCTGCGTACGCGCGCATTCCGGCTCGTCGTTCGGCTCAGGGAACCCTTTGGTGCGCTGTTACTCGCCTCCCAGAGTCGCGTGCAGTACAAACGTGTCGCGACGGACAGTTTGATCAAGGTTCAGATCCGGGCGGAGACGCCGTTGGAGGAATTGATGGAGAGTATTCGTACAGTCGACATTCAGTAATAGTTCCAATCATCGGGTGGCATAGAAAACGCTCTCTGGGATCTTTCTCTTCTTATACCATTGGACATTATTCTATCTGGATCAATTGCTCAGTCAGATCCATGAGCGAACGGGGAAATTATTTGTGGAAAGTCGGTCATCTTAGTGAACTGGTTTGATTCACAGTTCTCCGAGTCATGTGCCTTGACGTTCTACCTGCTGCGATGGTCCAGCTATCAATTAGATATATGTTGCCTGTGAGAATAGTGTCACAGAACAATCTCCGTCGTTCGATTTTTCAACCATCATACGGAACGTGTTCTCAAGAACGTGCCCAGACACCGTGCAGATGCATCTGCCCACTGGCATACCAGATCCTGCATTACCTACCGTTTCTGAATTCCGCGCTCTGTGTCCTCTAGAACGTCGAACATGCCTCATACCGGTGGTTCCATCTTCAGGATGATCGTCGTCGTTGAAACGATGAGGGTAGTCAAAACGCGCATGTGTGGTGAGCGCGTGTCGAGTTTGAGCGGGACGTATCATCTATGTTTGAAGTGAGCGACGGAATCGAGTAACTCCGAATACCTATATTGCTGACCAGAATCTGCCTCCTTTCGTTCTTCCCTTAGTATCGTGCTCTTCTATTCTAGGCATTGAGCTCGTTCGTCCGCGCATGGAGTACTCAGTCTTTTCTATTCTAGTGATTGCTAAACGGCACTCCTTCAGACAACGCTCTCGAGTTGTCAGTGCTAAATGTCAGTTGGGTCCCAATTACAGTGTTTTCACTAAACAACTAATCGAAGGGAGTGACTATGTCGAATGGTGAATGAATAATAGAATTCTTATTCTAAGTGAAAGCGAAGCAGGGAAATATGTCACATGAAGGTTTCATCAAAGAAACAAAGAAACTCTAAGGACGACACGAGTCACACGACCGCCGTTAGCGGATCAAAACGGAGCAAATTTCGGGCGAGGAATGGATAAACTCACAGTTCGCATTCACCAGTGGAATTCACGAAACCTGTCGCAGGGACCTATACAATATCAAACGCGAACGCGAGCTTGGCACCTTGCATCTTCTTCACAGTCCATTCATTCATATACCACCACCTCCCTATCGCGCAGTCAACCCCCAAATGCCTAGTGCGACGCGGATAGTCGATCCGGCTCCACTGAGGTTGCGATTGTTCACCGATGACGGCCGTGCATTGATCTTCCGAAGCGTCGATTGCAAACCGCAAGACCTGACAGGCGGAAGGCGGCTGCTGTGTCACCAAACAAGAATGCCACATTCCTCTTGCATATCCATCCTCCGAAGCGTTGACGTGGTGCGCCCAATCACGGCGTGGACCGTCAAGGACACGGTCCACCTTGAGAACGTCCTGAGCGACGATCTGCATTGGCGACACCGTACGCATTCCGGTGGGCGTATGCTTGGATAACGTAAGGTCAATGCATGAGAAGTGCAAGCCTCCACCTTCCACAAACGACTGGTCCAGGAGCCTGACGTTTGTCCATCCAGTTGTCGGATCGACGACAGAATTTCGAATTATACTGATGTTTTGGAAGTGACCGTTGATGATGCCCTCATGAGAGAGGCGCATTAGAGGAAGATCGCCAGCAACAGGAGATGGGTCGGGAGGAAGCATAAATGCCTGTACGAGCATTGCTCGCACTTCCAGCGTAGATCCATGAACGACAGGGTAGCAAATGATGACGTGTGATTTTGAGATGAGAGTGTGCACGTTTACTAGGGGTTCAATGCGCCAACTAGGTGGCAAACTGCCCTAATGTTCGATGTGTGATCTTGTACGAACGTTTGTGGATGAAGTTGGCTTCTACTTACCAATGCCGAGCCCAATGCGGGGAATCTGTAGAGCTCACGTGTCTCCGCATCAAGGATCAGATGATACCACCGGAGGTATAAAAACGATCCATGACCACCGTGCAGACGCATTTGAACAAATTTCCTCATAGGAATATCCAAGGACCGCAGATGATACAGTTGGCCGGAGGTATTGCTAACACGAAATTCTAGGAGCTTCCTAGGGAGTAAAGGGGAAAAAATGGACGAACGAACATGGGATGGACTGTGATAAATAACGTACCACGGCGAAAGTGAGCCTCGAGGGGTTTTGAAGTTAAACACGATGTAGACTATGGGTCCATCGATAGAGGTCAGAGAGGAAGCATCCCAATCATCAATTGTTTGATCTTGTTGATACAAAATCTGGCGAATGGATGACACTGAATCGGAGTCAAGGTCGTGCACTACGAACGTCCTGCCAGATGACTCGCAGTCGATGAGCCATCTTCCATCGACAACTTTTGGAAAATGCAACGGAAAACTGTAGGGTTCGATCTCCAAGCAGGAAATGTCTCGCATACGTTGGTTGGTCCATGAGAGAGACAACCGGTCAGATTTCAGCAAAGTACGCTGGAGGAATTGGACAGATTGGGACGGGAATGGTCCAGGAGGACGGAGCAGCCGTGCATTTACATACAAGATCCTCCAAATGTGGGGAAGGTAGCTGATATCATGGAATTGCTTGGAAACCTAGAAAGAAGGTGGTGAATTAAATAAATAGACCGATCAGTGGATGGAATATAAGCCTACCGTACGTAACCGGACGACATCTCTAGGACTGAGGTAACAGAGAATCTGACAGATCATTTCTGCCGGAAGGGCAGGTCGACTATTTCCGTCCGAATCTGAACGGGACATAGACTAGGACTTGGTCCAAATTACTCGGAAGTTGGGGCAAGTCGGGGGACGAGAGCAAGTCTGGGGGCATTGACAAACTTGATAAGGCAGAAAGAGGTGGCGGTGCTTCGGCTCGTGTGACTTCAGGGCAGAGGGGAATACAAACTGTGGCTCCACTCGTGCCTCACATGAGCTGAGTGCATTCGTAATTTGAAAGGCGACCTATTCATCGAGTAGCTACTCGGACTCCAAAATACAACCGAGGTATTGAGGCCGCATCAACATCGTCCATGGGAAGCATTTGTTCCGCTTGAACGTACGGAGATCCAATCTGCGGATGTGACAGAACAGAACTTAGTCTCGTTCCCATACGTTCGGAGCGTTGCGGGCGGAGTTTAAATGAGCAAAACGAAAAACGCTCCAGAACGTCTGGTGCATTTCGTCCGGCGGGGCCCACATGTGTCACGCTCAACAACCAGGGGTAAAATTTGTATCATGTAATTAGACCATCAGCACGATCGTTCGTAGAAATGGGGTAGCTCTTACCACCTGCTGTCCCAATAGCGCTTTTTTGACACTGTCAGCTGGTAATCAACATTAATGTGCAACTTGCACAGTAGATGCAATTTGAAACCCAGCTGACGTGACAGCTGTCTCCAGCACGTCTGGGTAGTACGAGACTAAACAGAACTCTGAATACTGTATCTAAATCCAGTCAGATGCAGATCATATCACACCTTTAGAAGCGTCAATATTAATAGACCGTCTTGCAAAGTCCCCCCAGCTTGCCGATGCCAGTCGCTTACCTCCGTAATAATTGATATTACCACCCAGTCTGCCGTTCCTGCCGGCCATTTTAGACGCCACAGTGATTTCCACCGCAGTTACTCGGAACCTACGTGTCTGGATGAGTAAGGGTGAAGTGCGGTATTATGGGTAACATGTACTATGGCCCTCGGGCCCGTCGTACGTTTGGAAATAATGGAATGCATGAGAAGTAGGGCTGCGACACGACAACGGCCCGGGGACCCGTCACGGCTGACTCAGCGTGACGGGCGCGTTTCCGAACCCTCCCGACCCGATCGCGATCGATCGAGCCGCGCCACTGGCACCCCAACACCGCGAGTCCGCGACCTGCGGACCGTCTCTTCGTGCCAGAGAGAAGCAAAACCTTTACTTTCGTTCGGGACACAGAGACTGCCAGCACCACCTGTGGGAATCCCTTTTTCCTCCATCCACGGGCAAGAAACCTCCCTCCTATCCACTCCTGCATCCCGAATTGCAACCAATCCAGCGGGGTCGCGCCACTTGCATGTCTCTGTCGCCTGTGAAAACTGGCTAACTCCCTGCATAAAGCGTAAGATTGGTAGCTGGTACCTGAATGACCTCGGACGCCGTGGCAGCGGTCGGGGTATAACATGTTAATCATGTCCAGAGACGTATAGGAGGTCGAGAAGTGAAAACAGAATCTCTTTATCGCTTCATGCCTTGGGAGGAGACAGCGGGCTGAGAGGATGGAGCGCTCTTCGGCCCGTCCCGGAGGGTATTCGTATGGCCCCGGGTAAACTGCGGGGGTGGGTGGAAACACCATCATGTACCCGACAATCAAGATCGTGGTCCGGATCAGGATAACATATAGACGTTGAAACAAGAATCAGGTTAATCAATGACGAAGAACCTTGCCAGCAAGACCCAGCCAAAGTAATGTCAATATACTTGGCCTCGTACCGTTAGTACCGATCCGACTGTTACGTTACAACTTCCCCATTACTGTTCATCAGTTTTATCTAAATCATTTGATCAGTTCACATCCCCATGATGCACCCCACTGGCAGATCGTTGCAGTAGCATACCATCCAATACTATATCAAGGTCGACATAAAATGCCAGCAAGTCCTTGCTTTGATTTCTGTCGATCCCCATATGTTCGGAATGCGCTTCACAATCTTCACGCCAATCCTTGCGATGACTATCTTGACAGCCGCACTGCCAGTGGCTGAGCTGGACCGGAAAACCAGCGGGATAATCATACCACTCACTAGACGCCCGTCGTTATTGAAGGTTGATGACACCGTCAATTTCAAGTTAGACACACTTTACTCGCATGTTCATGTTCAATCAGTCCACACGTATGTCACCTCAACTGACGTTGCATGCGCTAATGATTATTTTAATAGTAGCAAGATTCAGCGTGGTTTTGAAAATTATAAGAAAAACATGGGAGTTCCGCACCCCCTGGCGGTGAAAGGGTTTGAGTCCGAGCCTCTAAACTTGAAGCGTGCCGGCGCTGGCGCCAGCTTGACGAATTTTGAAAATTCTGAGTGGTATACTACCATCTCGGTCGGTACTCCTGCCAGACCTTTTACCGGTAGGTTCAAATCCATGCAATATGTGTCGACCCTGATCCCTGCTGTAGTCAACTTCGATACCGGTTCTCCGTCGGTGCTTTCTGTCAACCACGCACAGCTTATTTGCTGAATTTTATGCAGCGATCTCTTCATACCAGGACCTAGCTGTTCGAATTGCGCAGGACACACAAAATGGGACCCTGCATTATCTCGAACCTCGAAGTTTAAAAATTTGGCACTGGATCTTTCGTTTGATGACGGAGCCACCGTCTCTTTGGAACTGTACACTGATAATGTCACCATCACTGGGCTCACTGTATGTTCTGTATCTTTCATGAATGTCATCATTTCTGACTGGCGTATAGGCAGATTGTCAGACTATCGGTGTTGCAATAACATACTCCTCTGAGATGAAAGTCGACGAATTCCCCGCAGATGGCATGTTGGGAATGGCGTTTCAGTCAATCTCGGAGTATCCAGAAAGCACCCTATTTGAAACGCTCGTTAATGAAGGAAAGGTGGAAGAGCCTGTATTTTCCGTCAGGCTCAGTACTAGTGGAGGCGAGTTGTACCTTGGTGGATCCAACGCAGACCTGTACACAGGTGTCATCGCTTATACCGATGTCACTGTGGTGGTGAGATGGTTAATGTGGAGTGGACGGACATTACATGACTTATTTTGGCCATCCAGGGATTCTGGCAGGTGAACATTGCGGGAATTCAAGGCAACGGCAAAATACTCCTGACAAACATACCTGCCATAATCGACACTGGTGCCAGTTTTATTTTTGGTGATCAATCCAGGGTTCACGATCTACACACAAAACTTGGCGGTAAGAGCGTCGGGAATGGATTCTACAGTTGTGAGTACCAGTTCCAATTTGATGTTTCGTTACCATCGACCTCCTGCAGTCCCATGCAAGAAGTTCCCGAAGATAAGCTTCACCTTTGGCGGCACTGGCGGTAGGATGTTTCAGATCACTCACCTCAAAGCGGGACGGGTTTCGTATGGTTCGCGCGATTGCTTCAGCAACATTCTCGGCAGGGAACTGAGTAAGCTTCGCTATCCATATTCCGGGAGTAGTTTTACAATACTCCATGTCCCAACCCCCAGCACACTGGAGTATCGGGGGCGTCTTCCTAACGAGTGTCTATACGGTATTCGATTACGGCAAGAAACGAGTCGGATTTGCGGACCTTGCCACCTGATCGTCGGGAGCGTAGCATGTCAAATATGTTTTTTTGAAAGGCTATGGGATAATTATATTAATGGGGCCACAACGTCCGACGTTATTCTCGAACTCAATGGGATGAGGTCGTTTGGTGTGCCGGGCTCTTTGGGGGACATCGGAGTGGAAGAAAGAAACGTGAAAAGCAATATGGGCGTACTTGCCTTTTTAGTACTTGGCTCTTGGCAACGTTTTTCCGGCAAGTAACTGCAGATATGGCTGAACCAAGGGCAACTCGAAAGTCAGTGAGGAGCCTGAAAAAAGCCCGGATAGAAAAGCCGATTATGACCAAAAAATCAATGCCAACCGGCGAACCATCACTTGCAAAAATTCAGCCATCCGTTTCCTTCAATTCACCAAAAGATAAACGAAAGAGGGAAGTGACCGAATCATCTACCAAGTCCGGTCTGCCCTCTTCTTTTGTCGTCGTCGCAGGTTCATACGAAAAGCTCCTCTACGGACTCGACGGGACGGTCACGTCTTCTGAGTCTGGCTACGCGTTCCAATTGAAGCCCATCTTTATATTCCCTGCACATGTATCATCCATCAAAGCTGTTGCTGCTTCGCCCAGCGGAGGAAAATGGTTGGCCACGGGAAGCTCTGACGAGATCGTCAAGGTGTGGGACCTGGTGAGGCGGAAAGAGATCGGTGGCCTGATGCACCACCAAGGTATGTCACACTTATTGTCTGTGTTTACCTTGGGAGGCGACGCGACGACGTTCCAGGCTCCATCACGTATCTCCAGTTTGCTTCGCGCTCTCATTTGCTCTCTGCGTCCGAGGATGGTACACTATGTCTTTTCCATGCGCGGGATTGGACTGTTTTGCGCACGCTCAAGGGACACAAAGGCCGCGTCAATTCTGTCGCCATCCACCCGTCTGGAAAGGTTGCGTTGAGCGTCGGGCAAGACAAGACGCTGCGTATGTGGGATTTAATGCGTGGTAAAGGGTCGGCCAGCACGAAATTAGGAAAGGGTGAGGTTACTGGTCTATGAGATGAATATTACTCAAAGCTAGCTACCAAGAGGGCGAAGTCGTCAGATGGTCTCCGTCCGGTTCAATGTTTGTCGTTCAGTCGATGTCTTCCCTCGATATATTTTCTACGGTACGTGGCTTCTCGTATGAACGCATCTCTGTGCTCTCTCTCATCGGTACTAGAGTATGGCTTTGCAACATACCACTACGCATCCATCAAGGATTCATAGCGTGCGTTTTTGTAAACGTGTAAATGGAGAAGGAGACCTTCTATTGGTCGCGGCAGAAGATAAGAAAGTGTCTATATATCAGCTATCCGAGGACCCACAATCGCCTCCTGCGATCATCGCCGAGATGGTCGGCCATGCAAACCGGTTCGCTAACACATCTGACCACATACTATTTACTGAATGATTTGCAGAGTAAAAGCTGTGGAGACGCTTGACATCGCGCTCCCGACGACCACATCCAAAACCGAGGGCACACGAGAGTCGACGACGATCGTCTCTACAATTTCGTCCGACGGAAAGATATTCGTGTATGACTTGGCCGCACTGCCTGCCGAGACGACGGAAAAATTGCAACTACACCCGGTGGCGGAGTACGACACCAAGGGCACCCGACTGACGTGTTTGACCGTTGCTGAGGGTAAATCGACCATCGTGAGTGGGAAGCGGAAAGAAAGGGAAGAGGAATCCGAAAAAGAGGATGAAGCAGAGTGGGAACCGCTGAATACGTAGTCGAACCCATGATTATGGTTAGGGTTACGTGATTGATCATGCGAAACGAAACGCCCAGCGCATAACTCTGTCATGAACTCTGCAAGGCTCAAACGGAAACTCGGCGATTTGGGCGTCGATACTTTTGGCAGGAAAGCTAATGAAAACTTTTGCTTGGTAAAATTTTCTCGCTTTCGCCGTTGCTGCGACATTCACGGTCGTCTAGATTGGTACGCCTCTGCCGCCCCTCGAAAAGTCCAAAGACACGGGCGAGTTCGTACCGCTTTGGAAACAAGACGTCAGTTGCTGCTCTTCAGTGGGCTATTTAGTCTGATGAGTCCTGCGATCTAGGTCAGAGATGAAAAGGGCCGAAGAAGACTGCACGGCGCGTTCACGGGAGGGTTCTCTGCCGGCTACTTCAATACCGTCGGTTCCAAGGAAGGTTCGTCTCATGTTTGGCCCGGCATGCGAACTTGAACTCAAAATCTCCAGGATGGGCCCCGTCGACATTCGTCTCCTCGCGATCGGATCGCGCCAAGGCTCGGGCTGTGCGCCCGGAGGACTTTATGGACGAAGAAGACCTCGCAGAGATGCGTGCGGACCAGACGCTCATCAGCGAGCACGAACAGATGGATATTCTCGGAGGAACACAGGCTGAGAAACCTCGTCGGGCCGGGGACGACGACGGTCAGAAAGAGTGCGTCTCTTATTTTCTTTGGTGACGTTTCTCATCGTTTCACGTCTCCGTTGCTTTTCCTCCCATGCCAGCCCGATCACCCTCGCGCTCGAACAAGCCATTTCACCTGCACCCAAGGATTCGCTGGGTGGTCGCATCCTAAAAAAGATGGGCTGGAAACCGGGTCAGGGTGTCGGACCGAGAGTGACGTGGCGGCAGCGCGAGATCCAGCATGCGCGCGATCCAGACCGGGAAGGGCCAGACGTCGACGAGGAAGCCAAGAAGCACACGTATCCGCCAAAGGACGCCCCGCCGGTCGTTGTGCCCCGCAAGGAAGATTTTCACGGGCTCGGGTATGCCAGGGCGGTGGGACTCCATGCGAGCTTGGGTGTTCATGGGCAGGGCGAGGGGCAAGGTGATCAGGGGCCACGACTCTCAGGCATGTTTCTTTGTCTGCTGTTGGGTTTTGTTGGTGCTCACACGATTGACTTTCGCAAGGTGGTTTCGGACTGGGCGCGTTGAATGATGCGGACGAGGACGATTTAGATGTTTATGATCACGCCGCCGGTGGAAGAAGTCGACATGCGTTCGATGTCAACGATATGCAGGACGAAGAACGCGCAGCGGTTAGAGGTCGTGGGGCTAAATCTAGTGGTGCGAGTATGCCCACATCATCGGTAGGCTCTGCCGTTGGCTAGAGGATTTGGGCAGCATGCTCACACATTTCAGTCACAAGGGAGTGGATCAGGCTTGTTTCGCGACGGCAAGCATGTCCTCGCCGGTTTCAGGGTTGCGGAAAAACCAGTAGCAGAGAACTTGTGGTAAGTCGTCTGCTGGTTCAACGTCTGTTTGCTGCGCTACAAAGTCGATCATCGCAGGTTCCCTCTTCCCGAAATACCAAAGGAGTGGAAACCAAATCCCAAGGCTGTCTGGGAAAGAGCAAGAGAGGCACTGGGCGAGAAGGAGAACGTGCCCAGTTTCCCTGTGCCAGGACAACCTCAGACTCACGCCCAATGGAAAGCGGGAATATCCCCAGATCAGGTTAGTGTTCCTCGAACTACGCAGCGTTCATTGGAAGACTCATCCACTATCCGCCCCCTTAGCGAGGCGCTGCACTTGGAGAGACCCCTCTTCCATCTGCACCGCGCTCCGTCTTCGAATACATGTCAAAGAAAGACCAAGAGCGGATCAAAAACATTGCAACAAGCCGTTTCGCCGGTCCCTCGGCCACCGAATCAACGGAACAAGATCCATCACCACCATCACCACCGCCAAGTACACTCCCATCCCAAGGACCTTACATCCCACGCACTGAACCGCACGTGGCGCAGGCAGCGTTGCAAGGGTTCCAACCATTCACTTCCAACCCCAACAAGCAATCACGATACACTGATTATCTCCGTGCACAAGCCGAGCCTGGATCAGGTCTCTCGATACCAGCGCGGCAACCGACCCAAACGCCCGAGGCGTATGCGCTCGAGATGAGCGAATTCACCAAGGCTGCGGCGCTCTTCCGTCCTATCTCGGGAGCGATGGCGGGGCGGTTTAAGAGCGCCACCGTGCTCGAGCTGGGGCCCAAGATCGTCGAAGGGCTGCATACGCCTAGTGCCGAACCAGCGCATGAGGCAACGGAACGCGAAGAGGAAGAGGAAGAGGAAAAGAAGGAAGAAGATCCCAAGGTACATGCTGCTCGGCTGGGCATGTACGGTCCGATGACGAGAGAGGTGAAGCTGTGGCAGCCTGCGCGGCTCCTGTGCAAGCGGTTCGGCGTCAAGGATCCCGATCCGGAGGTGCACGTTGATACGCCGGAGGCGTCGGGGTCTGCTGGTGCGGACGTGGGGCAGAGCACGGACGCGGCGGGCGGTGGTCCTGAGGGGACTGGAGGTAGTAGCGGTGCGGACGGGTCGCTGGATCTGTCCAACACGCGCGGTAAGCGGGACTTGGGCAATATTGGGCTGGGCGAAGACGATGGACAGGGGGACGACGTGCTCACGTATGAGCGGCCGCCGATGGACATCTTCAAAGCCATATTTGCGAGCGACGATGAGGAGAGCGATGAGGAGAAGGAGGATGAGGACAAGTCGGCACTAGAGAACGATGCAGGCGAGGAGCCTTCGGTAGTGGAGAAACCGGCCGAGACGTCGGTTCCGCCACCGGCTGCGCTGGATCGGGTCAAGGAGACCATTGGGGAGGAGGACAAGGTGGTGGATCTGTCGACGTTCAAGCCGACGTTTGTTCCCCGGGATGCACAGGCACGCTCGGGGAAGGGGAAGGCGCCCGCTGTCAAGGAGAAGAAGAGCAAAAAGTCTAAACCAAGCGCGCTCGTATCGTTTGACGTGGACGAGGATGGGGGAGAGTCACTCTCGATATTAGCTCGGCGAGAAACCAAGGAACGGGATCGTCCGAAGAAGAAACGGAAGAAGCACAGAGAGCGTGCAGGAGAGGAGGACGAGTGGGTGGAGAAGCCACCGCCGGATGTCGTCAAGGATATTTCTGCCAAGAGACCCCCAGAGGACGACGTTGCCATGAAGGCGGACGATGTCGATGGGGCCGCCGGTCCACCCCGGGGACGGAAACGTGCCGTGGATTTTTTGTAGTTTAGGACGCAACGAGGTGCCTGTGCTCGGATGCGACCGTGTCGAGTTTTCACCTAGTGAAAATCCTTGATCGCGATGATACCATCAAGCATCAGTCAAGGGTGACTCTATTAATGATGTATCTACGATACGCGGAATCTCTCTCGTCCAAACAGTGCTTAAAGTTAGTTTGCATTGACCATCCAGAAGCTTGATCAGATAATCAGCATTAGGTGCAGGGCTGATCTACGGCCTGATGTGCAACTGAGGAGGGCAGCTTTTTGAATTTACCCTGCATCCAGACTCTATACATCTTTAGTTGCCTCTTCCTGTTCACGAGCAACCTCCGATCCACCCCTAACTGCTCGATGGTAAACAATTGATGCGGCGGGCAAGATGGACCCAGGAGAATAGGGTAGATGGTAGCTTGTGGGGTAGCTGGAGCCGAATCCTTGAGTAAACCACCTGATTGATCGACCCCCGACAAGTTTGAGAACGGGACGGGCGAGATGCCGTCGCGCGATATTGGTGTGTGGGATGGTGGACTCGGAACGTTATCCCTACCGCCGTCTTCCTCCTGTCCTCGAGATTCCGTCACCTCTTCCACGGTTCGCACCGTCATTTGTGACGGCGACGCTCGAGATCCGGTGAACATCAACGCTAATTCATCTTTCGGTGGACGTCTCGTGTTTGTATACGGTAGAAAACAGCAGATACGAGCACCTACCCGACTCGAAAAAGTATACGCGCGTCTTGTCTCCGCGGATGTAGAAATTATCTTCGAGCATTCTGCCCGATTTGAAGCGCAGTTGGGTAAGATCGTATCGTCCGTAGTCACGGACGAGGACGGTGCCGCCTGGTTTTAGCATCTGCCGAACGATATGAGACTGCGGAGTCGACACAGACGTGAGGTGACATACGCGGTGGATGTTGGCAATCGCCTTTCCCCATTCATTGGGGTGTAGAGCGCTCAGGACGAAGACACAGAGGACAATATCGACGGTTCCTGGATCGACGCCCGGTGGAAGTGTGCTTTCAGAGGTGAGATCCCACACTGCAGCTTGTATTGAGCCGATGGGTGGGTTGTTGTACAGAGGATTGTTCTACATGTGAATGTCATCTCTGGTTTAATGTTCGCGGCTCCGACCAAGATACTTGCCTGGACTAGCTTGACTGCATGTGAAGAATAGTCGTATGCACGGATCGTGAGTTGAGAATTCTGGTTTGCGGCAAGTAAGGGAAACGCGGCATTTCCGGCACCTTGACTGAGTTATTTAGAGAAAATATTGATGAAGGCACGGAAGTCAACGCCTCACCACAGCCAATTTCACAGATGGTGATATCTCCTGCCTGATCTGATTGATAAAGGTGCAAACAACGATCAAGCCGGTCACATACCCCGGGTTCGGCGGCGCACAAAAGCTCCGGAAATTCGAGATGCAGCCTGTGTGCAAGTGAGGCAAGGGAAGTCGATCATGCATACAGCAGGGTACCATTTTCTGTCACGGAAAAAGTTGTCTGCGTTGGTCTTGTAAAAGTTGTCCCTGGTCGCGCCTGTGTTACGACAGGAACATCTGTGCTGATGGAACATGCGCTCACCAGTATCTGGCAGGCTTGGCGTTGTATTTATCCTTGTCTTCGTCAGGAACGGGAACGAGCCGCTGCCTGCTGAGAGAAGATGCGATGTTATCTGCCTGGTCGTCGGGGGGAGGGACATGATCCCAAGCATTTTGGGACCATACGTCGGTGTTTTCTGACAAGAATCTGACTGACTGTCGGCGCATATATCCTGCGAAGACGCGCATATATGCTCACCTGGAGCCAAACGGCGGTTTCTCAGCGCTGATGTCGTGCACAGAGGAGGTTACCTTTGGGATCCTTGCCATAGGGACAGAGATGCGGCTGTGTTCGGTAAGATACCTTTTTGTTCGCTTCTCTGGACAAAAAAGGAAATTTCGTCGCAAATGGTGCTCGAAATCACTGGCAAATATCTTTTCCCATCAAAAGAAAATTCACACGGGCGCCGAACCGGTTCAATGCGGTGATCCGGGGACTAGAGCTCTTACTACTATGGGGGGTGTACATGGCAACAGCTGAGGTCTGTGGTAGTATAGTACTTAGGTTTTTTGAGGATGTTGCCAAGTCGGTCTAGATCAGCGGCCGGTCTCCGGTGTGAATTAACTGTGGGCAGGTTTGGGCTGCAATTCGGGTAACCCTTGAGCTTAACTACTTGCCAGCGTCTGCAGTTGCTCTCCTCACTGCAACCAACGTCCCCGCCGTTCTCGAGGTCAGTCAGTCACGTCGTCGTCATCGTCGCCGTCGCCCACATAGACAGCTTGAACACCACTGCGGTGTCGTGATCGGTTTCAGCTTCCTAGTCATGTCTGCTCTCCACCGCACCAATCCTAAACCTCCTCCTCCGGGCGACGAGGACCTTCAGCATCTCTACGACGAAGTTTGGCGTATCTTTGGCGAGGAAACAACTTCACCAACCGAGCGCTCGGCCCCCAACGCTGCCTCCCTCACCTCGAGAGAACACCTTGCTAGCACTCTCCGCGCAGATCCGGATCCGGCAGGTCCCCCTGCACCCACAGCAAGACGTTCTCCCCCTCGCCCTCCACGTATGTACCGCTGTTCCAGTTTTGTATGGACAGCTTCCCATCTACCTTATCAGAACCACCATCCCATGCCCCTGAAACTCGCCCCAATATCGATTCCGCTGTTTCTCCGACATCCCAAAGGAGGCTACGCCCATTGCCTCTCCCGCCTGGCGCAGCTCCTCCACCAGTCGCAAGTCCCACTGATTCCTACATCACCGAAGTCCCTCAGACTGCGCGCAGTACTTCTCGCCCAGGAACAGGAAACGTCGACAGGTATGCCGATTCTCCGCTATCTTTTCCTCTTCTTCACACTTTCGTCCACAGTCGCCGCCAATTACCACCACAACCCTCTGGCTTCATAGGTAGTCGGGGCTCGACTGGATCGGCAACTTCTCCCGGAAAACCAATCGCTACTCCCCAATCGGAGATCTCCCCCAACATCTACAAGCCAGTCCCGGCCGTTCCCACACATTCTGATGGAAATAGTTTAGGTGCTGACGATGCCCGTGATAGCCTGTCCCGTAAGCCCTCCGCACGACCTGCTGGCGCACTAGCTCCCACTATTCCCGGTTTTAATCTTTATGACGAAAATTCGCTCCTCGACATGTACGCCGAGGACGCTTCTAAAGGCCGTCCACCCCACATTCAACTACAATCCCATGGTCCATCAAGACTCACGGATGTGTATCCGCAACCCAGTGCTCGTCTGCACCCGGATTCCAATACAAGTCTTCCTTTGAGTTCACGCGTCAAAGATCATCAACCCCAGTATTCACCGTCTTCTGATTTCGTTGGTCGTAGGTCGTTGGCCCGATCAATTGATCTGACAACGCTGACATAGCTGCGTTCATAAGAATTGGAAGCAAACATAGGCCGTGCTACCTCTGTGGGATCGACAATCTCATCGGCCCAAACAGATCTACTTGGGCGGCATTCGTCAACTACCACTACGGCTACTACATACAGCGATTTTCAGGGACACAAACCCACCTCTTCCGTGCTGACTCACGGCAGTTCATTCAGCTCTACTGCACTCTCATCTGCTGGCCCTTCTACAGTAGGATTCCCTGAAACATGCGACGATTCTTTCAATGTCTATGACATCCACGGCAGCAGTATAGAGTCCTTCAACCACTCCCGGCCAAGTGACTACATTGCTGCTGACCGCTCCGGGGTAGCATTAGCTGACCCAGATGATGAAGACGAGGAGTACTTCACTGACAGCGACGATCCAGATCCGGATCGCTTTGTTAACTTCAGTCTACTCTCTCATCTGGCTGTTAGACTCCGCGACAAGGTCCCAAGAGGCACACACGTCAAGAGCGGTATTCCTTATCCCCGCGCCTTCACTGGCAAGGACATCGTTGTACGTGGTCACTTTCTCGTTTCGTCGTTCCGATTAAGATGATCTACTCAAGTCAACGATCCAATCACAAATACAACGAGAACTGCTCATTAACCACGGTGTCTCTACGGCAGACAGACGTGCGGCGTTACAGGTGGCTCGTAGTCTCCAGAGTCAACTCTTCTTTTATGAAGTTGAATGGGGCGATAAACCGCTCCAGGACGGAGTCGAGGACGTGTACATGTTTTTAGACGACCTCGAGGGTAATTCCGAGTCACAGAGGGAAAGAGAGGAACTGCCGACAGCCGTGATTACTATGCTCACAAAATGTTACACTTCGACGTGCAGCGAGGAAGATCCGTGTTACTCATGGGTTTGTCCACGACGACGCGTGCGTATCCAGATCGTATTCACTATCCAAATTGATTGACTGTGACATTGTTCAGGCGGCACTTGTGACAGACATAACGGAAACCAGTCCAGCACCTGAACCGGATATTGCGCCCCACGTAAGTGGTCAGCAGCATTTGAATACTGTTGTTACTTATGCTGTTGCGGTAGACCAAAGATTGGTTGAGCACAGTAGACCCTGCCATTCTTCGTAGTCTTCCAGAAACCGAGATTCATCGCCAATCGTATGTTTCGACCATGGTTTAAATGACATTCCTTACATGACTGGCACAGAATCATATTCAAGACGATCACTCAAGAGGAGCAATATATCCAGGATCTCGATTCAGTTGAAGCTGTTGGTGTCAATTATTCTCACATACGCCTCTTAACTCACCCATGGTTAGCTATTCATTCGTCCTCTACGCCGCGCAACGCACATTATGCCTACTTCCGAACTGGATGATTTCATCGAGGAAGTGTTCGGTAATATTTTGGACCTACGAGAGTGCAATAAGCGACTTGTGGAAGCAATGTATGTTCGGCAGCGCGAGCAGTCTCCGATCATTCAGAAGATTGGAGACGTTTTCGTCGATGCTGCGAGAAGTTTCCGATACGCGTATCCTACTTATGTCGCCCACCTTCCTCTGGCCGAAAAGCGATTCAAGGACGAAATTGACGCGAATGCCAACCTGAGGCTCTTCCTCGAGGTTCGTAGCGACGTCCATATTGGGTTCCACCTAGTCCATAGCTCACATTCTGGTGGGATACTGTAGGAATGTTCGCGCCGATCTGTGAAACAGCAAGAGTCTCGACGTCTGGACTTGAAACATTTCTTGTCGCGGCCTTCCGAGCATCTCCAAAAGTACCCACTTGCCCTCGAAGCGATCATGAAGGAAACAACGGAGGGAAACCCGGACGCATATTACCTTGCAGAAGCCATCCACGCGATCAAGGATCTGCAGAACATCGCTCAGCTGCGCACCTTCCAGACTGCCATGGGCAAAGGTCCTACTTCGAAGTGGGAATGGCATGACTTGGTTCCCGGTGAACTCAGAGAAAATATGAGCAAGTCCGAGGCGAAACGCCAGGCGTGAGTAATCAGTTCATCTATTAGCACAAGGTGTTCGTGACTGAATGTGCTTTTAGCATTATCTTCGAGTTGATCAAGGGTGAAATGGGTTACGTCAAGGATTTGGAAAACATTGAAATGGTACGAGATGATCGCTTGGTGACCTTCATGCCTGAACGTCGTATTTTGTTAGATGTATGTCCAGCCCTTGCGAACGCAAGATCCTCCCATCATTCCGCGGGAGAGGTTGGAAAGTTTCATCGTAGACGTGTTCCACAATTTCGCAGAAATCTATGAACATCACCGCAAGTTGCTCGAACAGCTACATGAGATCCAGCGAGAAGAACATCCCGCGATCAAGAGTATCACAGCGGCGGTGTTCGATGCTGCATTGAGCTTCCGGGAAGCTTATATGGAGTACATACCGAACTACCCAATCGCGGCGTATCGAATAGACGATGAGATGGTAAATAACCCCGAGTTCAAGACTTTTGTCGAAGTACGTGTATCGTCGTGCTACGTGTTGGTCTTCCTCTCGAGCTGATCGTGTCCCTAGCAATGTACGCGTCATCCCGATGCCCATCGTCTAGACATGAAGAGCTTCATCAACCGCCCTATCCCTCGGCTTTTGCGATATGAGTTGCTTTTGAAGGGTGTATTTGATGAGACTCAGGCTGGTCAGGAGGATCGCGAAGCCATTCCCCAGGTTCTCGAGATAATCAAGGCGCTAGGAAAATACACTGAGCCTGGGGTCGAGTCCGCGAAGCAAAAGGTCCAGCTGTGGTGTTACAACAGTAATATTGTGTTCAAGCCTGGAGAGTCGGTGGTAAGTGCAGTGGCGACATCTACACTGGTTTGTTGCTGACGAATTCTGAACCAAAGGACATGGATTTGCTGAACGAGAATCGATCGTTGGTTCACGCTGGCAAGTTATTGAGACAGCCAGAGACTGGTTTCGAGTGGAATGGATGGACGGAGCTTTTCGGCCTTTTGTTTGACAATTACCGTGAGTCGCCGTGATCTGCACGTTCTCTTTTCTCGCTCACAGGTGTTCCGTAGTCGTCCTGACGAAACCGAAGGAGAAGGAAGGCGTGACAAAGTACTACGTCAATCGAAGAGTTAGTCGTTTTTTGAGCGTTCTGGTCGCTTTCATAACTAAATGCACGCTTTAGCCCATTCCCTTGGACCTATTGAGTCTCACCAGCTTCCTAGACCAGCCTACGCAACGAAGTGCAGGCATGTTGCGACTCGGGCTTGGTAGCAGTAGCAGACATGGCGATACCAGCGGACCTACGTCTCCAAACAGTCTGCCTGACAGTGCGGTAGACTCTCGCCTTGTCTACCCCTGCACGATCCATTACAGCGGGAGACTGGGTGGTCTGTACACGCTCTTTACGGAGAGTGCTCAGGCACGTGCAGAGTGGAAGCAAAAACTGGAGGAGGCGATCGGTTTGCGCAAGGTCGTCCAGGAGTCGAACAAGGTGTTTGAGATGGAACCGCTGAGCACGGATACCTTCTTCGTGCCTGCAATTTCGGCGAGCGCAGCTACGCCGTCGTGGAACCACGAGAGTTTGTTTACGGGCAAGGTGACGTGCTCTGTGCCGTTTAGTGAGTCGGCTCGTTTGGAGTGTCACCGTGCGTTGTTTATTGAGCATGTTCTGCAGCTACGACGGACGGAAGGGCGCTCGTTGCGATTGGATGTGCAGAGGGTGTGTGGATTGGGTTCAGACACGATTCTCGGTGTAAGTGGTTGGGTTGGTGGTTAGTGGTCGGATTCTGAACTCGATGTTCGTTTCCAGCTATGCGCCGCGTGCTGCACCTCAAAATGGTCACGCAGTGTGCGATGTTAGAAGACTTTGGAATGTTCCTCGTCCTGGCGGACAAGGCAAGTTTCTTTACGCTATTGTGGTGTCGCAGATAAAGAATGCGTTTGCACAGGCGCTGTTCGCGTACCACATAGAAGCACTCGTTCCGTCGTCGCCGCAAAGCGCGCATACATCACAGACTCCACAACGTGTCAACGGTACCCGGGACGTCCACTTCTTTAGCGTCGGGAATCAAGGGGGTCGAACCTTGGTTATCTACATGAAGAAAAAAGGGGTGCGTATTTGCATAGATGGGATGTGTTGTCTTTTGTTCACGTGCTCGTAGCTTGACAGCGTTTTCCGTGTGCTCGAGCCTGTAGTCGAGAAGATCAACGAACGATCAAAGGCACCTGCTTCGTTTACGTCTAGGTTTGGTATACGGCCTGCACGGTCGGAATGGTTCCGTTTATATAGGGTGCGCAGTGTGGGCAATCGGTTTCAATCTGCATCTGACATCGTCTTTTATTCTCAACAGGAATTCTTTTTGCCCTCCGAGTCGTTTGACCTGGTCTTCTTGAAAGCAAAGATCGCGATCCTTTGCACTAGAGGCTTTGAAATTATGGATCTTACAGAGTACGATCGTGCTTGTGGTCAAGTGTGCATTTCGCTGACATGGTGATCGCCAGCTTTAAGAGTGTCACGATTCCCCTTCGCGACGATGGTCACGAGCGGTTGGCCAAACGTTGCGAATCATGCAAGCCGATGGGCATGTTCCGCGTTGATAACGAGTTCCTGCTGTGTTATGATGGTGAGCCCCTCGGATGCAATCAATCAAACTCGCTCCATCGCTAACGGGGCACAGAGTTCGGCATTTACGTCAACAAACACGGTGCGCCAAGTCGTACCTCAGGAACAATTGAGTGGGAAGGCACCGCAGAGCGTGTGGCCATGCACTGGCCGTACATCCTCCTCTTTGACTCGCGATTCATTGAAGTGAGGCATGTCTCGACGGGCCTCCTTGCCCAGATCATTTCCGGAAACGAGATCCGGTGTATCTGGGATGGCCGTGGTACGTCTACCACACTGGCCGTTACGGGCGCAGAAGGGTTCCACGAGTCGATGAGTCTCGAGCCTCGCATACACGCTGTCATGTCCGCGGCTGAGCCGATGGGTCAGACAGTGCAACCTGGCCGACCTCGATCGATCGCACAGCACGTTTTCGAGCTGATGCCGACGGTTCCTCTCTATCAGCCTGGATCGTTGGCGTCTCCCTCGCAGTCTGCGTATTTCCAGCAGAGCAGTTCACCTCCGCATTCGCCGAGCATGGTTGCTAATAGTTCGTGGAACTGAAGATGTAATAGTGGTGTGTATGGTGTCGGATTTGGTGGAACTACCTATTTTTCTCCTTTTTTTACGTGCCTCGTTTCGTTTACTGTCTAGTGTCTAGTGTTTTCTCGATTCGATTCGGATTGTGTTCAAGCTTGGGTCTTGACCGCGTAACCATTTTCTTTCTTTCTTTTCGATTCTTTACAGCTGATAGCCTCGGATCATGTCACAAGTCTGTGTTGGTACCCACTGTCGTTATGCCGAATGAAGTCTTTTTTCTCTCTTTCCCCCCTGTTGACTTTGTTTACCGAGGTGAGACCCCGTGAGAGAGCTCTCTGCGATGTGGCATTCAATCACTGCTTTCGGCCCTCGAGATCAAGGGTGGTACCAGGGACCGTTCAGGTATTATCAAGCTCGCACTTGGTCACGCGCCCCTTCAATCCGCTAAAAATAAGCTTCTTGGGCGTTCCCATTCGATTTCATTGCTTTCGAGGGGTGGTACCTGTGCCCGAATCCAATTATCAAGTTCACACTCGGTCACCAATCTGCCCTTTTCGGACTAATTTGTTACGCCCCATTTTTCTGTCACTAAGTTCATCATATCGAGTGCCAACTTCCACATTGTGCTTTCAAGTTGAACGAGCTCGAAGTTCATCGATACACGTTCTCTTTCTCCTTTTATATTGTAGACAACCGGCGTTGCCTACCATGTCGGCCTACACGTCCCCATAGGCGCCACATGAATAAGTGACGTCCGCCACTAGTGGCATAGCCCTTCGTTTCTCACTGCAAAATCGAATGCATTCCCACCAGTCTCATGGTTGTCGGGCAGTTAACGTCAGGCTCACCCGTGTCCTGAGGGTTTTTGCGGACCTACTTATTGCTAACTCTCTGGTATTCAGGCGGACCGATTAGTCTCTGTTCGACAACACCCGAGTCCTCGCCGAGTTTCTCTATCGCGTGTCATGTCCGTACCCTCTGGTTTCCTGAGCTCGTTGTTCGTCCGCAAGTGAGTAAATCATACAAGCGTACTTCCCACTCTGTTATCTCAGGGTTCCAGATCTGTAGTCTTCTCCGGGAGTATACTACTGCTCTACGACTATCTACTTACACTGCCCCTCGAGGTATGTGCTACTCTGGGTAGGAGGCCTATCTAACTTTTGTGAAAGGTGCAGTACATCTGGCAAGCTCCGTGGACACCTGTCAAAACAGGCTTTCTGCTGAATCGATATGGAAATGTGATCGGGCAGACGTTTATCATGTTGGAGGAGGCAGGGTTGCTGAACCGACAATCCCAACAGGTATGTGTTGTCTCTGCTTTGCGAGGGCTTCGAGTAAGCTCAGTCACTTTCACATGTGCAGTTTTGTAGGTATTTTCGGCTGTTCCTCACGCTATTCACTGTCGCCTCTGCGGAGTCTATTCGCAGTGCGTATAACCTTTGTTGTCTGGTATTCGATCGTGATCATCAATCACAGTCCTGGTCTTGATGCGAGCTTGGGCAGTCTGGGGTTGTCGATATGGCACTGCAGTTTTCTTGATCTGGCTATTTATTCTTTATGTCCTAGCTGTGCTTGGAACGGTGATTTATTCGCAGGCAAGCGCCCCATGTACATGCTACGACACTTTTCTCTGTTGCACTTGGCTGAGGATCTGTTACAGCGCGGCCGTTTCAATATCTAGATGAAATTGGAGTGTGTGTAAATCAGATGCCTCGTGTGTCAGTTCTTTTTAGCGTTTCGGCTCTTACTCATCATACACTACAGCTCGCATTGTAAGTCCCGCTATTCTCGCACGTGTCGAGATATCTGAAACGCCCCATAGTGGTTGATGTGGATGGCGGCGTAAGTTATTCATGGAATCATGGGTAACATGCTTGATCTCAATTTCCCTGTAGACTGTTGCTGGACAGCACAGTGTTGGTAATGGTATGGTACAGCCTCCAAAAATTGATCACGGAGTTCCATGGTCTCTACCCTTCGCCGCTAGTTCGTCTGCTCGTGCGAGACGGTAAGCATTTTCAACACTTCATCACCATTCGGTCTTGACCGGTAGTCCAGCTGGTATATTCTACGCCGTAAGCCTTCTTGATTTCATGGAAGAATTGACCTCCACTATCGTGCAGACAAGTTTGTTCAATAGCGTCTTATCTATCGTGTGCTGGTAAGAATCTTTCTTCTTTTGAGGACTCAGTGTTTGATCATGCACATCAACTTTGTAGGACCGTATTTCGTAAAGTGAGAATCTGACTCGTATTTTGTGGACGATATCCTGTGGTTATTGATTATAATATATGACAGGATCCGACGGCTTTCCTTTCTATAGCGTGAGTGCCCAACAATATTGTGCATTCGTGAATCTGACACTGCGAGGCAGAATATCGTTACCGTTGCTGTCGGTAGTTGGACAACGCCTTATCCTCAATCTTCGCGGGTTTCGAGCACAGGTTCTCACAACGCGGGATATCAGCCGGGAGATAGACCGACAGGTGGAGTTGATGGGTGATGCACTCTGGCCAGACCGAATGGTAGACATCGAGCAGTCGCACCCAGTGCAAGCTGAAAACAGTTGTACGTCTGGCACGACTCGAACAAGGACCGCCATGGACCCTGTCGAGTTAATGGAGGTGGAGCGTGGTCAAGGTTAACCCGAATAACCGAAATTTTTTGGATTGACATATGTACATATAGGATACATTCAGTAACCACTGGCAGTTGTACGTTTATTCGTTCATTTCTCTAGCGTGAAAGGCTTCAGTAATTGAAGGTTGAAGGAGAAACTATAAACCGGTGCCTACAGGCGTGATCGATCGTTTTTCAGCTGCGTGTTCTATTAGCAATCCTCTTTCTACCTTTCCTCGTTGTAACTGAGCATTTATACGGTCGGGACGCTAGCATGTGCTTGTCAACCACTTTGACGCCAAATTGTTCGACTGTCCTAAGTAACAATTTTCGATAAATAAGCCTTAGGCTGCAAACCCATCCACCGGGTTCGAACAGCGCGTGTTGCACGGCAACGAGCCTGAACGGCTCTAGATCGCCATGGACTCGGAGTATCTGGATCAGAGTCGAGTAGTTATCAACACGTGAGGTTGTTGACGCGTGAATAACTTCCCCACGTGTTCGATGTGTCGCCGTTTAGTAACTTGAGATCTGGTTGGAGTTGCCTGAAATTTGACTTCGAATTCGCGTTTCAGCAGTCCGTTGTTTGAAGTGTTGCACGACAGCAATATCAAAATGCCTCACAACCACTGGATTTGCCCTTTACACTGCGACAGATCGTGTGTTCGAGCAATCAGCCTATGGTTCCTTGAACCTGAGATTACGGGTCTCATCGACGACTCGGAAGTATCCGTAACGTTGGACTCCGGGTGTGATTGAAAGAGCACGACAACTCGGAACAAGGCCTCTTCAACCATGAAGCCAGTGACTCCCACGTCGCGGAGTTCAAAACTGGTTCCCACACGTTCGGAGCGTTGTGGTTGTCCGTAGCATAGCGATAATCATACAAAATTTACTACTTACCGCTGCCAGTCGTCGAGCGTGACGCATGGGGGCCCGCCGCATGAAATGCACGCAGCTGACATGACAGCTGTCTCCAGCACGTCTGGGGAAGAGACTAATCGGAACGAGAATATTGCACCCGTCGCAGACTACTGTATTACAAGCGGGCTCGGAAGTTCACAGATGAGTCAATGTCGCATCATGTCACATGGTCAACCTCTGACTTGCCTTCTTGAATGGACTCAGGTGACTGGCAGAGTATATCTTCCTTTCCCGATCGTTTCACACGTTCCTCTCACAACAAACAATCAGATTAGGGATGGTACCACGTCCCAAACTGACGCTTAAATTTATCATTGGTGCGGCTCAATTTTATTCACAATCTCGTCCGATCGCTCCCGAATGAAACATCGGGCGTGCATATATATACTATAAATCAGCTCTCCGCTACAGATTTCGACCTCGGGCGACTGCCACTGCAGGGGAACCAAGCCGCTCGTTACAAGTCAAGATGTCATCCACTTCACTCTCACAATTTATTGAATCGATGTATACTTCGATGTTCTTTGCCACCGTTACGACGACGGCGTTTTACGGCATAACATGCATGCAGTCGTGAGTGTGGTTCATTTCATGGTATGTTTGAAGGGAGGACGGCCGATCTCAATCACTTGGACAGATTTTACTATTACATTCAGTGAGGTCCACGTTTATCGCGCTTTCGCTGAATTACCGAATATTCGTTCCAGTTATCAGGACGATCCTTTACGCACAAAACTATTTGTGAGTCATAGTACTAAGTTGTTTACGAGTCCAGCCTGGTAATACAATGCATTGTTTCAAGGTGGCGGGTCTATGGTACAGTTAGCTCCTCAGTTAGATAGAGTCCCTGACGCTTTACAATAGGGGACTGAACACGATTCATGAAGCGTTAACCATCACCGGCAGTACGTTCGCAGACCGAGAACCTCGCTCTCGTTCATCCTGGCATCCCATACAGCGTACAAATTCATGTTGAGCGTGCTAAGGCCGTCTCCGTTATCAGATAACGGGATACCGTGAGTCTTTGCGCTCATACTGCCGGTCGCATGTTGAGATGTATTCTCCCCAGCGAGTTTTCAGTAAGTTACGTCTTTGATGCTTTCGGAACATCCGCCGACGTGGTAATAGTCCCAGTTGCTCATAACGGTGCCTGTTTTATTTTTGCGCGATGAACGGTAGGATTCACACCATTCAGTCGCTAGCCGCCGTACTTGCGCAGGGTTACTTTGTCTATCGAATTTACGTCGGTTCGTATATTTGTCGAGTCATTTTATTTGCGACTGAAAGTTGTTCAGTTAGTGGGAAGAATTTTGTTCCGCCCCTCATGATTTGGGTAAGGGGTATATTTGAATGGCGAGCCAGGCAGTCATTTAACTATTGGGTTACAGGCCATGCTAGGATGTTTCCAGCTTGGTAAGACTCTGCGAATTTCAGGGAATAAACCCTGACCGCGCTGTTCCTGAACGTTAGGAGGTACTATTTGTAAGCCTTCACAAGTCCCTTTCGTGCCAGTGAACCGTAACTGTTGACATTCTCAGTCTACCTATACAAGGCACTTACTTTTAATTATGGGTTAGTTCGCTCCTTTTGCAGAGAATGCAAGCATGCGCAGATTAACTATTTACTTGTAGCATGCACGTCGTCAACTTCGCTGCGCCAGAAATCAAGCTCTTCACTGTGAGTGTATGTTTCCGTTCTCCGAACCAATGATCTTAGCTTTGGGTGGACAGACCATAAGCACCTCGGTACTCTCTGTTGGCGCTGGGGTAGATATCCTGATCGCCATTTCCTTGACGTACCTTCTTCTTCGAAAACGGACAGCCTCTAGCTTCGCGAGGTAAGAACACAGGGACCACGTATAAGCACATCTGAATCATAGTCCACAAGCACGGCACATATTTTGCAACGTCTGATCTTGTTTTCGGTGAATACGGGTTCATGGACGGCATTGTTTGCACTCTTGACCATTATCTTGGTGCGCTCTGGCAACGTTTGTCAGTTTTTTTGCTCATGCCTGAAACTAACACTGCAGATGCACATCTATCTGACGGAATCGATCAGTATGGTGTTTGCGACCCCGCTTTGCTCTGTCTACTGTAATACAGTACTCGCGAACCTGAATGCAAGACAATACATTCGGAGCGAAACGACAAGGCACAATGTCGACACAGAGCACGTTATAGAGTCGCGGGGAATAGATGTCATCATGATGTCGACGGAAAGACAGAAAGAGATAAAGATGTCCCTTCCTGGACAGGTAAGTTCTCACAATGATGATGATGCAAGTCGTTCGCGTTTCCTCCCTGTCGCGAATGGTCACAGTATGATTTGACGCTAATTCGTCCTGGTAGCGGGATACGATGTCGTTTACAGATGGAGACGTCGGAGAACGCAGTGTGAGCTGGGAAGAGGTTCAGATATGATGGATGTTGACTGTGCCATGCTCGCTGATACCCCCTGTGTAGTAGTTGATCCTGTAGCCATTTTATCGTGTGTTTGATTCCTTTTTTCTTATCGAATTGTGGATGTCATAAAAATTGATCATCTGGCGATGTTTTCACTCAGCAAAGCAATGGTCTTCACGTTACTAGTACTTTCGTCTTCCAAGTCACTCACTTCGGGCCCGTTACAGCTCAGTGTCAAACACACTTCAATGACATACACACTGGTCAGTCTTGGAAGGTCCCTTCTTTTGGTGTGAATCCTCCGAGTCACTGTGAGCGTCATGGTTCTGGGTGCCCCGGTGGGCAAAGGTTGAGCGCTTGACGCCCAAGTTGATGGCCTTATGTATCGATCGGACAGATAGAATGGAGCGCGCTGAAAAACAGTGAGATGATTTGAGTGTGCTTCAGGAAGAAGGTCCAGGGCGAGACTCTTTCGCAGCCACAACCTCATATTTGATACACCACGTTACCAAGCTTGCAGTAGCGATGCCAGAGATAACTAGCAAGCGACGCGCGAGAACCATCGATTGAGGTACCGGTACCGTGACCCAGTGGGCAGAGACTCGGTGCTTGAAGTTGAGAGGTATATGTGTCTGTCGGAAAGCGAGTGAGGAAATGGTAATGGCGCAGAGACTTCCGACGAGTCGAGTTCTGACTTAGAATCAGACGAGAGTGAGGTGGGGACAGAGCTTGTGGGTAGCTCTCTTGCCTCTGTCCCCTATTTTGCTTGGGCTTTTATATCTATGCTACTGTATTGCTAGGTAATCATTATAAATGGATGACTGATGCCTCCTCGAGGGGCTTCGCCCTCCTCGAGGAGAGTATTGCATCATTCCTCTCGGGTCACGTGCAGCTTGCCCGCTGCTCGTCCTAATGGACGCTTAACACTCCCCCTCAAGCTGTACGTAGCCCGAGTCCTTGGGAATGGAGCAAGTGCTTAGCACGTGGCAGAGCCTTTGTAAGGATGTCTGCTGTCATGTCGTCTGTGCGACAATAGACAAGCGTGATCCAACCGATCTTGATCTGCCGACGTACGTGCAGATTATGCAAGTCGAAATATTTCGCTCGTTTGTGAAACTGAGCGTTGGTAGCGATCGCAATGGCGGATTGGTTATCGCCGTATAATATAGTGGCATTCTTGGGCGTGTAGCCGATCTCTGTGTAGAGATTTCTGAGCCAAATTATATCCTTGCTAGCTCGTGCCATAGAGGTAAATTCTGCCTCGGCCGTGGAGAGTGCAGTGGTGCTTTCTCGTTTGGAAGCCCATGATATCGCGCCTCCGTTTAAGATAAAGACGTTGCCGCTCGTCGAACTGAGATCGCTATTCGTTGCGAAGCTTGCATCAGCATACCCGTAGAATTCTTGGGTCGCGTTGTTTCTGCTGTATAAGATTCCTAGATCCTTGGTTCCTTTGAGGTACCTAAGCACGCGCTTAGCGGCTGTCCAGTGAACCAGGTCTGGATTTTTGTTGAACGAGCAGAGTTTGTTCACAGCATATGCGATATCGGGTCGTGTGCCTATCGCGGCATACATCAGCGAACCCGTCAACGAGGCATAGTTTCCGCATTCGGAAAGCGGCTCGGTTTCTGCGGCTCTAGGCTCTAGTCTGGCGTTGGGATCGAGTGGAGTGGACACGGGATTGGAGTCTTGCATTCCGTATCGCTCGAGCATAGCCTCAATATATTGCGTCTGCTTGATCGCTAGCGTTCCTCGAGCGCGATCACGTGTGAGCTCGAGGCCAACCAACTTGTTCGGTTCGCCTAGATCGGTTATATCGAAGAGACTTTTAAGGTCTTCTTTCAATTTATCCATGTGGCCCTTTTCTTTTGTAAAAAGTAGCATGTCGTCGACCCATATGGTCAGAATCTCTAGCTTATCACCTGTTCGTCTCACATAGACGCAGGGATCTGAGCATAGGCGATGGAAATCGATCGTCTCGAGTTTTCTATCGAGTTCCTCGTTCCATTCTCGTCCAGACTGCTTAAGTCCGTAGATAGTCTTTATTAGTCGACATAGGCGAGACGTTCCGTCATCATAGCCATCGGGTTGATCCATATAGATTTCTTCCTTGAGCCGCCCGTTTAGGTAGGCTCCCTTTACGTCCATCTGCTGGATTTCCCAATCTTCAGCGACAGCGAGCGCAATTATAGCTCGTATCGTCTCAAGTCGAACGACGGGTGAGAATGTTTCATTATAGTCCATGCCTGGGATCTGACTGAATCCTTTCGCCACTAGACGCGCCTTGTATTTCTGCAGGATCCCATCCTTGTCGTACTTCCGCACGAACACCCATTTGTTTCTGATGGGCTTTCGATCCTTAGGTGCGTCGGCGAGTTCCCATGTGCCCATTTTCCTTAGCGTTTCTAATTCGGTCTGTATAGCCTTTTCCCATTCGGGCCACTCGGGTGAGCGCATGGCTTCATGCAACGTTCTAGGGTCCCTGCCGCTGACATTCGTTTCAGTGAACGCCATGTATACTGCAGCGGCGGCCGTCGTTGCCGACTCGATACGCTCTTGTTCCTCATCCTCATCAGGATCGGAATCGGGCATAAGATCAGGTATATCTTCCTGATCTCTTTCTTTTTGCTGACACGCTTTCTTTGTGCTCTCAGACTCGTCTTGGTCCTCATCCCTTTGCTTGCGCTTCTCTCCCGTTTGAGAGGCGTCGGCTGAGGGTTTGTCTGGATCCTTTCGCTCCCCCTCAAACCGACTGTCGGGCGCATCGACGGGCGCAGGCCAGCGATAGTTTCGAGAGACCTTCAAAGTATGGTGCGTCTGGTCAAAGTAATAGATCCCCTTGGGACCATCAGCGTGTCCAACGAATATGTGCTGACGTGCCTGTGATTCTAGCTTAGAGGGATTAAGATCCTCGTTTAGGACCCATACGGCACGACCGAATTCCTGGATCGAAGAGACATCAGGTCGGCGGCCGGTCCACTTTTGATAGGGCGTCGCATCGGGGATCGCGCGAGTGTAGGCGCGGTTGCGCACATAGGTAGCGTGTTGCATCGCTTCTGGCCAGAGCTCTGTTGGTAAGTTATGGGCGAGTATCATCGCTCGTCCGAGCTCGACGACCGTGCGGTTCCATCGCTCGGCGACACCATTCTGCTCGGGGGTGTGCGGAGCTGTAGTTTGGATTTCTAGTCCACGGTCTAGGCACCAGACTCGTAGATCCTTATTTATGTACTCGCGTCCGTTATCTGCACGGATCGCTTTAGGGACAAAGTGATGTTGTCTCTCAATATAAGCCAAATACTGTTTGACTTTTTCGCTCGTTTCATCCTTCGTGATCATGAAGGCGATCGTGACGTGTCTCGTGGCATCGTCTACGAATGAAATATAATACCGGTACTTCTTTATTGATGGGACACGAGCAGGTCCCCACACGTCTGTGTGTGTGAGCTCTCCGGGTGCGCATGTCCGGTGGCTCGCCTTCTGCGGCAATGGCTCGCGTGTGAGCTTTGATTTGATACAGGCCTCGCAATTAAACTCTTGCGGGCTGTCTCGGAGGGAAAATCCGTCGACGAGATTTTTCCCATGTAGGGTTCGTAATCCAGTGATGCCGATGTGGCCTAGTCGGCGGTGCCATTCCGCCCAGGTCCACGCACTTTTGAATTTTAATGTAACATTCGCGCTGTGTGGAATCTCAGTGCGCGTCTCTAGATAGTATAGGCGCTTCTGCAAGTTGGCAATGCCAATTTCTACATTGCGCGTGTCGTATATATGCAATCGACCTCCTTTACACTCGAATCGCCCGCCCGCTGCATCTATTCGTCCCAGCGAGAATAAATTCTCACGTGCTTCGGGAACATGCAGGGTGTCGTTTAAGCGGATTCGGTGATTGATCTTATCGACGCACGTGTTGATAACAACGGTGCCTTTGCCGAGCGCTGACACCGGCTTACCGCCGAGTCCTGTGACTATGCGCTCGGGTAGCGTTTTGTAGTCGCTGAAGGCATTCCGTTGAGCGCATATGTGTGTACTCGCACCTGAGTCTGCAATCCACAAATAACAAGAAAACTCGACCTCCTCGGCCGCTTGCATTGCAGCGTCTGTAATGTTTCTATGGGCTATGAAGCTCTCGGCGATCTCTTTATCGCTGTCCGAACCCTCTTCAGAAGCCAAGTTGGCTCGTGCCTTTCCTTTGCCTCTATCGGGCGGCTTCCTGGTACTCTGACCCTGGTTGGCGACCCTGCTGCTGCCCTTATTTAGCGGGTTCTTCCAACAGTCGGCATCTATATGCCCAAACTTCTGACATATTCCGCATTTGGGTTGCCCCCTCCAACGGCATCTCTCTGTGGTGTGATTGGTGCGCCCGCAGATGCCGCAAGGCGTGCGCGATCGTTTCGAGCGATGGGGTGCATTGTCGTTAGATGGTGCGTTGTTCATTGTGAACGGGAAATGATGATAAGATAAGATGTCGCGTGATGATCTCGGCTGTTCCTAGGTCAGAGCGCAGGGCTCATAACCTGTCGAAAAGCGAGTGAGGAAATGGTAGTGGCGCAGAGACTTCCGACGAGTCGAGTTCTGACTTAGAATCAGACGAGAGTGAGGTGGGGACAGAGCTTGTGGGTAGCTCTCTTGCCTCTGTCCCCTA
>JBBPOK010000125.1:0-64777 GCA_038091415.1 Leccinum variicolor | reverse complement strand
CCCAACCGGTCCGCCGTTCCTGCCGGCCGTTTTAGACGCCATGAGCCTCTGCCGTAGTGCTATGTAGTTACGGTGTGGTGTATGTAAAGTTCCGTGCGGCGATGTTGATGTACAGGTACTAAGGCCCGAGGGCCCGTCGTACGTGAGGGAGTATTGGAGTGCGTGACCGGCCATTGAGAAGGAGATCAGGGCATTCGAGCCAGTCAGCACTGCGATTGACACGAGTGCCATATCAGAGTATCAATTGAGAATTGGCCTCGTCCAGGAGAGAGAGAGAAACACGGGATATGTGGGAGCTGATATATTAAACTGTGAAATGGGTAGGTTTGTCTCGAATTGTACCCCGTAGCCTACAAACACGGGAACGAGACGGAAGGCCAGATCTTGTATCACCCATCGTTTCTCACTAACGTGCTCTGTGCCTCTAAAATGTCGAACATGCCTCGTACCGGTGGTTCCCTCTTCAGGATGATTAACGTCGTTGAAGAGAGAGGGTATATAAAAATGCTTGCGTGTGGTAACGCTTGTCGAGTTTGAATTTGAGCGCTGAGCGGGCTACGTGTCACGGTCCCCTGATAACATCGGACAAACAATATTAATGTCGAAACGAGATGAGCGAAACTGTCGTCGGAATCCTTGACCGATATAGATGGGCTATCTTTGCATACGCCCACAATATTAATAGCGATGACACGTGCGCAATGCGCATAGAGGCGAGCGACTCGGAGCGAGATATGATATCGATGAAAGCGCCCGGGGTAAATTGCGTGGGAGTGGATGCACATGTAAGCCCAGGCGATAAAGGCATACCGAAAGTGAACGACCAGACTGGTCCAGACATTCTCTTTTTATCTGACCCAGTATGTTTTCCAGGTTGCTCTCAAGGAAGAGGAATAGTGAGTATTGCGTACTAGGCAAGGCCATCGATGAACGGCGCTGACGAGAGCAACAGAGCCGAGTAAGGCGGACAACCCACCTCCCTTGGACGGTGGTCAGCAGGTGCAAGCATCGGCGACCAACGAAAGAGAGGTACTGACGGATACTCAGGAATCGAGTAAAAAAAGCTCCACCTCCAATGTCCCAACTGACGCAAATCAAATCGAAATCGTTGTTCAAAAATTTGTACATTCGGTCGCTTTTCTTGCTGATGGGGAGCATGTCGTGGGCGGCGGAGACGAACATAAAATCCGACAATGGCGAGTGAAGGATGGCAAGGAGGTGGGGAAGCCAATGAACGCTGGGAGTGCTATTTTTGACCTGGCAGTCACACAAGATGGCAAGTGGATCGCGTGTGGGACGGAGAGTGGTCAAGTGATCGTCTGGGATGCGAAGAGCCATAAAAAGGTGACAAAATTCAAAGCACACCAATGGGTGGGTGCGGTGGACATTTCAGCAGATGGGACGAAAATCGCAACAGGAGGGGCTGACAAGACGCTCCGTGTTTGGTCCTTTCCCGCTGGCGAGCGACTCCTCGGTCCATTCGAACACGACAATTGTGTGGTCGCGGTCAAGTTCTCTCCCGACGGACAACTAATCGCTACTGCCACTTCGGAGTGCGATTCCGTTCGCATTTACGACGGCAGGAACCTCCTCGTAGACTTTTCAATCCAAGTCAAGTTGGGTTCCCACCAATCCCTCGCCTGGGCGAGCGACTGCAACCACCTCTTCGTCTTGTCCGAGGACGGCAATATTCGCTGTCTCGACGTGTCTACCAAGAAGACGCTCGCAACATGGCGCATTCACAGCGACGACGATCCTATGTGTATCGCACTGACATGCAATGACACAATCATCGTCGCTTCTGCTAATTCCTCGGTCTCACTCTGGGACACTGAGACACATCAACAAATCGGGAATGTCATCCAACACTCCCATGACATCGAGTCCATGGCCATCTCGCCAAGCTATGGTATTGCGACCGCTGGAGACAATGCAATCACGCTGCGGAATCTTTACGACATCCTTCCCTCATCCTACCACGATGATGTGAGTAACGCTGCTCGTGTAAGATTGGGACGTCCTTATCAAATTGTCCTTGGCCGCTCCAGATGCGCTTGGAGCAAGAAATTCTTCGCTTGAAGATTGCAAAACCGGATATTTACGACGTGGTTGTGGCCCTCCGTGCTAGGGACGCGCGTCAAAGTGTGCTTATCATCTGAACGACTCTCCGCTGTCCTGACATTCATCTCCAACAGAGGACGATATAGCAAGTCTCGAGAAAACCATTCAAGAACTCCGTATCCAACTTGCTATGTCCAACGAGGAGAAAGAGTGCCTCAATGAAAGCTCAAGTGCGTTCTCTCCGCTTTCCACCCCACTTCTATGACAATCCCGTTCATTAGATCGCAAAATCACACATCTCGATGAATCGGGCAAGGAACTCCGCAGCGTGCTTGTAGCATCTCAAGGTTCAGTCGATCAATTAACCCAGACTATCAGGGCACTACGCGGTGACGTTGAGCTACCCGAAAAGAGCTCAGGTGCGTTTTGAACCATCCTGACTGACGGCTCTCTGACTCGTCTTTAGTATTCATTGCTCGAAAAATAAATGAGCTCGAGCTGTCTGTCCAGGAAGTCGGTAACCGATTCACTACATGTGAATGTGCCCTCCGTGAATATGACAAGAAGTATGAATGCGAAACATTGTACGCCGACGGTCGCCTATATGATGCTGTACAGCATATTGCGAACGTGAGGACTGAGGATCTGTGGCATATTAAACCAGTCATCCATTGGCTGAAAGGTGAGCTTGTGCATCTTGTCCTACAATAGTATATTCAATCCCTACCATCAGAATTCACACACCGATGTGTATCAAGGCTTCAGGAGATCGGAGACGAGGCATCAAGTTCCAAGAAACATGACGAAGCTCTTTCAGCTTACTCTACTGTCTTGTCGCTTAATTCCTCGCATCCGGAAGGTGTGCTAATGGGATGGGGGGTGACCAGTGATATCATAGTCAAATGCTGCGAGGCGCGAATAGGCTTGTTAGAGGACAAACTCGGGAATATCACCCAGGTATAAGTTGATCTCCACGGCACGTCGAGCTGACGGCGCTGATTGTACAATCAGATTACTGATCACAACCCATTGAACTACGAGGGGTACAAAAGGAAACATGCGGTATTACATAGCCTAGGGCGTTACACAGAGGCATTCGACGCATTCGAGGTGATGCTGTCGAAAATGGAGAATTCGCTTGACCCACAAGTTCGGGGTAATCCGGTCTCATTCATATTGCGCAGATGATGTGGACTGATTTTGTGTCGACAGACATGCGGGGCTGCTATCTCGACACGACTCCACTCATTCGCCAGGTCGTCGAGCAGACCATCCAAGACATACCCCGAGTACTGGTTAACACCACCACTGGTCGTCTCCACGATAAAGAAATGCAAGCAGCAGCTTTCGAACAAGCTCCCGTATTCAATGAGTTACGGTCTTCTATGATTATCCGTGATCAGCTCGACTGTGCACGCATACAGAGGGAGGTAGAGAAGTTTTATGAATATGTGATGTTCTCGCACAGGTGGCAACCACCTGAGCCATCGTTCCAAATGGTCGAGAATGTTGTTATCTATGGACTACCCACGTCCCTCACGATTGACAAACTGATCAACTTCTGCAAGCTCGTGCAGTCTCACAGGTTCCGGTGGGCGTGGAGCGACACATGCTGTGTTAACCAGAGCGACAAGGGAGTCCAGCAGGAATCAGTCGTTGCCATGTTCCAGTGGTATCGTCGTGCGGCACTGACAATCGTCCATCTTCTCGGGGTTCTCTCTGGATCGCAGGAGCCTGGGTCTCTGTGGAAGAGCATCTGGAACACGCGCGGGTGGACATATCAGGAGTACATCACTTCAAGGGTTATCCAATTTTACACAGAAGATTGGAAGCCGTACCTTGGTTTGGAGATATTCAATCACAAGGAATCGCCTATCATCCTCACAGAGATGGAACAGGCAACCAAGTTTGCTACTCAGGCCCTCGCCACACTCCAGCCAGGGCTGACGAGGGTGCGCGAGAAGCTCTACCTCGCTTCGAAGCGCCAAACAACGCGGAAGGAAGATATTGCATATTGTTTGTTTGGTATCTTTGATGTCGCACTCCCGGTCATCTATGGCGAGGGCACGCGAGCAGTCCGTCGTCTTCTGGAGCACATCTTGACCCAATCGGGTAACATCACACTTCTCTCCTGGACTGAGGCTGGAAACTCGAGTAGCAGTACCAACAGCTACCTCCCTGCCGACCTCACTGTCTATGACCAGATCGAGCCCCCTCACCTCCCGCAACCAATCGAGAGCGCCGAGATGGACAGGATGACCATGGCTTTGCAGACATCCTTGCCTGACCCCTCCCTCGCCATTCGGTTGTACGAGCGGCTGTATGACCTTCCCCCTCTTTCGATCGTCACTGGTCGACTCCGCCTTCCTGGGTTTGTTTTTTCCCTGACATCCCTCACCGCCATCACAACGGAACCTGGAACCGATTCGACTGTTCGTATTTACCATGCCACTACGCCCATCCTCGGCGACGTACGCATCGAGACCAACGACGACTTGGTCGGAATTCAAGGCTTGGTCCTCATTCACCCCTGGATTAGTCCCCTTCTGGAAAGGGATTTCTACGGCGGGACTCCTCAGTTTGATTTGGCCATGCGTGCCCTACGGCTTGTCGTTCAACTGAAGCAGCCGTTTGGTGCACTGTTGCTTGCTCCGCTGGAGCGCGTGCTGTACAAACGTGTCGCGACGGACAGTTTTATCAAGGTTCAGATCCGGGCAGAGACGGCGTTGGAGGATTTGATGGAGAGTGTGCGTACAGTCGACGTGCAGTAGTCGTGGATTGTCATTGGCTTTGGCTATTGTGTGCGGTGAACCTTACGTATCCTCATTCAGAAAGCACAAAACTACGTCTATATCTCCCCGTACCCCTTCTCCTTGTACACCTTTTGCATCTGCACGACGACCGTGTCTAACCCCTCGAGCCACTTGTCCAGCGCCTGGTTGACTGTGTCGGCCGACACGGCAGATGCGCTGCCACTGTCTGTATCCACGGCGAGCTTCGCGTAGAAATCTGTGCGCCTCGGGCAGGCGTTCATTGCGATCTGGGTTGTTTATACGATGGTTTACCCATGCGGCGAGTCGAACATGACGGCTCGGATCAGACAGAGGGAACACCAAAGGAAGAGCAACTAAGAGGGAAATATAACAAGAAGGGGGATGGGAACGAGGATAATCGTAAAAGAAAGAAAGAAACGGAAAGGGCGATGACAACGGTGGCGACGAGAACGAAATCGAGAACACGAAAGAGAACGTGACGCACCGAAAATATGCCCTTGACGAGAAAGTTGTGGTGCCGCTTCAGGCTGGCCTCGTACCCCTTTGTGAATGCCTTGCTGAGCTCGATGTTCGGGTCGTTCTGCGAGGCGTGGAGAGCCTGGTGCGTGAACAAGAGGCCGCGGAGGAGCCACATGAGTCCTTCCGTTGCAGTATTTTTCTTCTCAGATCGTTCGCTCAGGATGAGGGCCTCGAGGGTAGCGGACTCATTGGGTCGAGCCAAGTATCTAGTCCGAACTTTCTAATGGACAGGGATGTATGGATGTATAAGCGTAGGTAGAAAAAGGAAAGAGTCGTCAAACAAAAAAGGATGACACGAAGGAATGATGATGTGATACGATGAAGCGAGAAAGACACACCAAGATGTTGCCTTCGAGATCGCTCACGACGGGCGCGAACGCAGGGTTTTGTAAAAGTTCTGTGTATTGATGATGGATGGCGATAGCGATGGTGACGGAGGTGGAGAGTAAACATCATGAGATTATCAGCGTCCACGTAGACAATCGAAGGGGGAAACGCGCACGCACTGAACAATCGCACGACTCCTTCAGAAGCTTCCAGGAAAGCGGTGGTGTCGATGCCTTGATCTGTGATGGGTACGTCGGCAAAGGACTATGGGGAGGGGAGAATGACACGATTGAGACACAGAACAAAGGGTTAGCTTCCAATTTGGCAAGGAAACGAGGGCGTACTTGCCTTTACTGTCTCGAGAAAGGGCGCCATCGTCGTCGTGTGTAGGAGAGAGTAAGGCTGGCAAGCATGCAGCTGCCATCGCTTCTGCGCTCGGTCCGGCGTAATTACTGTGTTTGGAAGTTCATAAGAACAGATATTACCGAAAAAGGAGTGCAAGTCCGTGTGTACTCCGACGAGTCGCCACCATTGCTCCGAACCTGGGACAGTGGGACATCATGCATCATGTACATATATCATACAGTAAACCATGTGTGTAGTGCAATTGTGCATCGTTTTGCAGCGAGGAAACAATTTTCCATGCACATGCACAAGGAAAGCCGTTCTCGACGGGGCGCAGGCGAGTTGGAACTTGGGGGTGAAGGCAACCACCGCGGATTGCGATGACGACAAAGACAAGCAGAAATATGGGACCACCTCCACAACCTCGAGGACCATCAGCCTCGATGTCACGGTGCCGACGCGGACGGCGTCGAGTGACAGTCGTACGTCCCATTTCGACTACCATTTTCCCACCTTCGCTGCCATGCGGTACTAGTAGGAAGACTATGCATCCGATCAGCTTGACTAGTACTACGGATAACGTAAAAATGAAATATTTAGCGTGTCGTCCAGCGGGATAAATCTGGGTGGAGTCACGGGTCTAGGTGTGCGCCCACGCGCGCCAGGCCTGCAAGGTACGGTGACATTATAATTTTTAGAGGTGTCTGACCCCAGTGGTATCGAACCGAATGCTGGATCGTAGAAATGCTCCTTCGTAGGGATGGCTGGAGACGTGCTTGTTATTCAACGCGTCGCTAAACCAAGCTCAGAATTGGTCCCTTCTACCCTCTCGGAGAACCAGGTCACTATGTATTGTGGCGGACCGGAAGGAACAACAAAATGAACATCGATACATTGTAACATCGGCTCTTTCCAGACTCTCTCAGGCTGAAGACCTCTATAATATAGTAACCCAGGTACGTACGTTGCGAAACCTCGTTCACCCACTTTACTTCAGAAGACGCAAGGTCAAGGTCGTCGCCTCGGACATCCCCGCCTTGGCGCGCATGACACTCGAGCGTGGCAAGCATCGTGGAAATGGATACGAAGAGCGACGCGCCCGCAGCGTGCCGCCCTGATTAATAAAGAACAGGATAGATACGTCAGCCATTTGGAGTCCACCTGTCATGGCAACTCGAGCGAACTCAGACGTAGCATAGCAAACCCGTCTTCCCAACCCAAATGCAAAATCCATTGGATTATTCTTGTTAAGTGTACCGTCGTCGTTAAGGTACCTCTGTGGAACGAAATATTCTGCGTTTGGGAAGGAGGCTTCGTCGCGAGACATGGCCCTAGCAAAAGAGGAGCATCAATTGTCAGCCCAAACTATTGCGAGATCGAGAGATCGATGCTTGCCATACGTTCACAACTACCGACGCGCCTGTTTCCGCATCTGTATAGTCAGTCGGAGAACAACTTAGCATCTCCCGAAGGGGCGTGCCTTTTGGTATGGACCACCCGTCATAAGCGTCGTCGCTCGTTGTGGCGTGGCCACACGCCTGTCAGTGAACGACCCGAATCATCGAGACGTTCAAGGCGCGTCCTGAACTCTCCGAGCGCAGAGATTGAATGCCAAAACAAACCCAACACTGTAGTATTATGGAACCCTCTAAATGGAATGAACTCACCACGCGCTCTTCGTGTGGGTGCAATGATGCAGATATCGATGGGAGTTTTGGATTATATTCATGATGATTTTTCAAGCTTTGCGGAGCTGCATAGCATGGAGGACGAGAGAAGAGCTGGCACAAGATGTCTGATGAATGATCTGCCTGCACGATCGCGAGTGTTCTCCGTAGCGGGCGAAGGTAAGCATGCAATAAAGGCCATACCTGAGGTGAACGTATCATAATGTCAAGCAAGTGCGTTGTCGATCTGAATCGTCTGAACGCACAATACTATATACTTGCACCTCGTGTGAAGCGACAAATTGTCGGTCAGAATTTTTGCGAACGCCTCTCGAGCAATTCCACGGTGACGCGCTGCGATCCCAGAACCATTCTAGCATTTTCACGAGTCATGGGGATTTTGGTATTATCAAGCCGTCCATAGTTTGTTCAGAATGCGTGAATTTGAAATCGTTCCTTGGAAGCGAAAGTGAGGGCTTCCAGGGATCACTATGGCTCAAACGAGGGTCCTGGCACGGACTCGGAAATGTCGGTGGATTCCGTTTCCAAATCAGTGTCCGAACATCACTCGCCCCGATAAGGACTGTATTACTGCGATCACAACGCACCCTACAATGCAGTTTTACGAATCTCGCTTCTAGCGGAAATCTCATCCTTACCGTCAACTACTTTTGACTCGACTTCTGTGGCGAGCATTGTAGCAATTTAGAATTCATCTAGGATGTTTGTCCCGAAAGAGATTGTATAGGTACCGTATTGTATTGGGGTGGATCCACTGTAGTCAGAACGTGTGTGTTCGGATGATGCTCTCGAATCCGAGTCCGCGGTGTCGATGGAGTCCCGAAAATGACAAATAACCCTTCTCATTCAAGAATGAGCGTTCGTCTGAATGGGGCATACTTTGTCAAGAAAAATACCATCGTTGGAAACCCATCATCAGAATGCTAGTTATATACACCGTCAGGAGGCTCGGAAGATGTGCCAACCGCCGTTACCGGATACTACCTGCAGGTTACCGAGAACCCAACTTGATTCGGGAGAGACAATGATTACCACCGACTCTCAGCAGGATACATTGATTCCTGACTTGTGGAAAAACAACATCCGTCGTTGTTGAGTTGTTGTGGTCTCCATTATGCTCCCATGCGCTAACCAAGTGGGGGTTTGACTTTGCGCTCACAGTTTGGGAAGCGACGACGGACTTATCCCAATTATGATGTTCATATGTCGTCATGTCCCTGTTACAACCCATGAATCGCTCTGCGAACGGTATAAAGGCACCCTAGTATTTGTGCACCCGATCGGTGGCTTCAGTGTGAACTCAAGAGGTGCAACAGCCTACCTTATACGGTGCTCATCACGAAATGAGCATTTGTGCTATCACGCTACCATGAGATCTGGAATCTCGGTGAGAATACGTCTTTTTAGAACACGACGCGTAACGCCACCGCCGAAGCAAGTAGTTCATAGGGTTACTAAATAATTGCATAGTAATAGACGAATCACGCACCTGAAGCAGGAGTGAGGCATTCTAGCGCTGAAGACGCGCGTGGGATGTAAGTCCACTAGAACACCTCAACCGGTTTCAGACTCACGGGAGGACCTAAAGTAATACCACCTCATGTTCAAGAAGCTTCCTTAATTACTAGGGCGCCGGATGAAACGAGGTGAACGCTGAACAGCGCAGGATTTGGTTATAGTATTAGTCAGTTTTATGCGTGGGAAACATTGAACTTGCGCCACACTGTCTTTCACCTCTACAGGCTCCACTACGAATCATCTAGTTTTATTTGCACTCTTTCGCCACCCAAAGTACACTCAACCTACCAAGGTGAAACACGAGGAAACGGAGACTCTATTCTTCCCTCTACGAATGAGACAGATACTTGACAGAGCCTGCTATGGGGAACAACGAGAACCACTCTGTACGAGTTCTATATTTCGTGCAGCGCTAGAAGTCTGGGGCTGGTCTGGGGGTGCCACAACACGCGCGGCTTGGTCACGTCGGGCTCTGAATCGCCTTGACCCTTCAAGCTTCAAGCTTCAAGTTGTACGCGCGCAGTGTCACGGTCTGTCCGACGCGCCTTCGCCCTCTCACCCCTCCCGTTTGCACGCACACGCGGGCGGACAGTCCTCCCTTGTTTCCCTAACCGTAAGGCTCGCCTTCCAGCCCCTAATGTACTCAGGTTGGTTCACTCGGCATCTCCCGTGCGGATACACGGCTATCAGATTCGGCGCGCCCACTAGTAAGCCCCCTCTCTCCCGTCAGATTGTTCGCCGAGGTCCAACTTTGCGCCCAAAGGAGAAAAAAGCATCCGCGGCTTTTCGACCAACAGCCATCGTCCTCACCTTCGCTCAAGCGTTTTCTCCTGCGCCCGATTACCTAAAAATTACCAAGACATGGGGCTAATATCCGTTTCGTTGTTCCAGAGTCAACGACCTTGAATTATATCGAGCAACCATACGACCGGCACGAGAACGAGGACACGTCCCTGGCAGTTCGTAGTCCCGGCTTAGCGCTGTTAGCGAAGGTTTGAAATTCGGCTGCAGTCACTGACATATCAATATTGGGTGGGTGGGTCCAAGACACGTATACAGAACAAGTAATTCTTAGGTTCGTTCCATCCATACCATATTTGTCGCTCCTTGTTGCGAGAAACGGTGCGGTGATGTCCGAACACTACGGATCAAGGTGGCGTTCTTTTCTTGTTTTCTCCTTTTCCTTTGCTCAACTAATCGACGATATTTGTTTTTCTCAGGCTCCTCTCTCGCCGTCGGACAAATATTTGGAGAATCAGGGGATGGGGATGGGGGGAAAACCTACATACTCCCGAGGAGATCGGCACGACATTTCCTGATGCCGGTACAGTTTCAAGGTCTCCGCCCATAGACGAGAAAAAAAGTACGAATTGGATGCTGTGTATGGTTGTTGTACCACTTCGAGCAAGTTGCCGAGAGTACTTCGCACCCTGACGACAAGTCGGCCCCTTGGTCTACGAACGGCCAGAACCAGCATGCATCAATGCATCAACCGTCGGCGGTGTATCTCAATATCCCGAGCGGCCGTTGACGAGATGAGGAATAAATATTACTTGTCTACGCCTGCGCCGACGACTACAATCTTATATTTTTCTACAGTAATCTGCATTCGAATGCTGAGATATGATCAAGAGATCGTTATAAGAGGAAAGAAACTGTCCGACTATCCGAATAGATATGAAAAAAGTAAGGAACAAGGGTATCAACCTAGCAAACATCGACATAAGTAATTCCGAGTCTTTGAATCGCACAGAGCACGAAGGTAGTAGCACAGATGGAAAACAAGTGTCCGTGTATACGACGCACCGTAGTACCTCCCCCCTGCAGCAAATAGAACCAGTCTCCACCCGATACGCACAGGAGCAAAAGGAAGACAATGAAGAGGGAAGAAGGAAGGAGGCGAAAGAAAGACCATACTTCCTCAAACCCGTACAATCTTCCCTCGCCCCTATTACTCCCCCCCAGCCCCACCATCACACAGGTGCCCTGTCCCCTTCCTCGAAAACATCCGCCCGCACACCTCGCACCGCCAGCGCAACAGCCCAAGATGCACTGCCAACAGATGCCGTATCACGCTCCCCCGCTGCATCGGCGGTGCATGACATCCTTGCCACTGGCAGCTCACGATCTCCTTGTCGTTTCCCCTCACATTGTGTGCCATACGAAAGTGAGCGCATGCATGCTTGGCGTCCGCGAGGAGATGGACGCCACATATGAGAGGGAGATCGCGACGTGAGACCCATCGGCACGCTAGGGTAGGGAGGGGTGTGGCTTGGGGATGGGGGTGAGCGTGGGGATGAGGGTGAGCGTGGGGATGAGGGTGAGCGTGGGCTTGGGGGTGAGGGGCAAGGAACATGGGCGTAAGTGTGCGTGCTGCTGTCGACGCTGACGATGCTGATGGTGCCAGTGCTGCTGCAGATGGCGCTGGTATAGAGGCAGACGAGGACGAGGATGGTAATGCGGAGACGGGCATGGGAGGGATATCGGGGAAGTCGAGGAGCAGCGGGGAAAGGAATTCATCGCTGTCGAAGAAATGTAAAAGAAAGTAATGTTCGTCAGTCAGCGTCAGCAATACCCATGCAAGGACCAGCACGATCACATCAAGGGAGAAGGTTCAACTAGTACATACAGTGAATCCGTCTCGCTTTGCGATGTGTACGAAGGGGCGTACGTGAACGACGATGATGGATATTGCGGGTTCATGGTCTGGAGGACAAAGCGTCTCGGTGGCACAGAATAAAGAAGAAGGGAGGGGAGCATCAAGGCCTTAAAAACACATCCCTGATCCCACAACTAGTCAGAACGGTCGAAGTTTCATCCCGCTATTATCCGAATTCGGGGTTCGGCGAAGTGCTATGCAGCATTATGAGCTCTCTTACGCACAATTGATCTGCATCTAGATACCGGACCGCGGGCGAGAAAACAAAAGCCTCCGGGTGCACAGCGGCCCTCCAAAAGATGAGCACAATAAGAGAGTTTGATCTGATGTGATGATTATGATCGTGGCATTACAGGTTTAGTCAACTCACTGATCGAGCTGCAACAGTTGAGCTTTGCATTTGATATCCTCCTCGGTTTTGGGGTTTGCTTCAAGGAGAAACGGACTGCGCAGACTTCTTCGACGCCACGATGAAAACTTCCATTGAAATCAAACGCCGGGCCACGTTTCGGGAAGTGCGTAACGTAAATCACCATGCCACGCCTTCCAGAATTCCAGGGGTGGGTTCGCGGTGTATGGATAGAGCCAATCCGAGAACGTTACCATGAGCCGTCGGAAGTCTCGATGGAGAAGCATTCAAGATCCGACGATGTCTTTATCTCAGTATCTGTGTACGGCACACACGGTAGATCCAGGGAACCAACGTGTGGTCGAAGCTTGTCAACATACGAACCGGAGAGGGGCATAGGATGTGGGGAGACAAACCTGTTTATCAGGTCTGTACAAAATTTAATTTCCGCTGTTGTTCAAGACAAAATGCATGATCAGACGACTCAGATCGGTGCCTTCCTATTCAATAGGCATTTATGGGCGGGTTAACTCCCATCACTCCACTACTAACCATTTCAGACGAAACTCGACTCGAAACTAGAAGATACGCCGTGGAACCACTCACGCAATGATCTCATCCGTATCAAAAATAATTTCTCGAGTTCCTCATTATTCGGTCACTGATAAGTATCATTGCACGAAGTGACACAGGTTCGAATTTTTGACTTACACGTTAGCTATAACGACGTCATTCAAGTTACACGCTTTGAGGAGTCATGCGTTGTAATTTCCGATCGATGGTTCTAGGTCAAAAGGGTGAACAACGTTGCAACCTTGGAAAAAAAATACTCAATAGCACGGGCTGATTGGGGTTGGGTAGAGAAGTTATCAATGTGCCGAGAATCGAGGTTTGCCGATGGCACACGTCAAGAACTCAACTATCCAAAGTCGGAGTACCTATAGCACAGCCACCTCTCCACTTCTTGAACGGTCTCATTGAATTTTCGTGCTTGCCTTCTCGTCCCATGATGCTTCGCGTGAGAGGATCGTAATCACTTTGTTGGAAAAACGTCACAGAAATCCGATAAACGGCTACGATACGCCGTGAGGTTCGATGCAACGCGGCGGCGCCTACCCGTAGCTGTGTCCAATATAATTCACTTTGCGGCTTCCTAACTAGAGACAACTGAGCTGGGAACCGAGCCGAAGGCGTTCAGGCCAAATAAATGTGCCCTTGCAAGGTGAGCCAAACACATGATTAGTAGGGTGGTTAGGAGTGGGAGAAATATATTTATTACCAGACTAACCCGAGACTGGACAGATTACTTACTCGCCGAGTACGCCGAGTCGGGAACCGGGGTAATACTGCGGGTCACCGGGACTGTCCGATTCACCTAGGTTGAACCCTTTGTATGATCTCAGGCTGGTATACGGTAAGCCGTTGCCTACTTTTTTTTCAACGTCAACCCCCCTGCAACTCAGCACTGCATTGTGACTCGGAGATGAGGTCCGGGTCGGTGTCTTGATCAATTACTCGCTCGCCGAGAGCCTGTTCAAAATACAAAGATGGATTCCTTTTCCCTTCCCACATCGCACCGGAAACAAACTCACTTGCAGCCCATCACCAGTGGATCTGACCCGCGTTCGCTCCGCTCTGATATGATGCGACGAGACACGGACCTGGCTAAGCCAAGCATCGCCATGTTGATCGTCGGGTGGCTGCCGGAAACGACTGCTGCCAGCTGCCACTGCCTGAAGGCCGGAACTTCCGTCGGTACCAGCACCTTCACCGCAGCCGTTTTTGGCGCTGACAGGCTGCGCGTTGTCCTCGGGCACCTTCTCACTCCCGTTGCCAGGAGGCTACAACATTCAGTTAGTCTTTCCATGACGCCCCGCGCCTCACCTCCCATCTCTATCGAGGAACGGATTCCCACCATCATCACGCCGAAAATCATGTGGTGAATACTGCATCTGTAACGGCGTCCATCTCCGTTCGCGCTCGACCCTACCTTCTCCCCACCTCCCACCACGGAATCAACCGAGAGCTTTGTTTGGAACGGAGTCCGACGCACGGATACGTAGCACCAGTGACTTACGCAACACAGAGCCTCCGTCGCGGGTCTCCATGGGGCGCCCCACCTCCTATCTCTCTTTCTGTCGGGAAGCGAATACCGCCCCATCAACGTCGGAAATTCGGGAGCGAAGATGCTCCCGTGGCTACCGGTGCGGTGGCCGCATCTCGCCCGTTGAACTCCACCCCTCCTCTGCTTTCCTGATCTCTGATACAGCCCTCGAGTTGGAGCAAAATGGAGCTATTACCTTCCAAACGGGGCGTACTTTGCTTACTGTACTAGCAAATGGCCATGGCCGATGATCTCAAACGCCACTTATTTTGGTTGATAACCAACTGGGCAAGTTACACCGATTTGAATCGGGAACTTGGCTACAAGGACGGTCAGTTCCACATACAGGGTACAGGGCCGTCGTCTGCGAATGCACCGATCATCACGGGTCTCACGAACCCGCTGACACCACTTGGTTTGTCTATGCAATGAATTCGGCGGAGGTATCCCGGGCCGTACCGTCAAGTAACAGCACATGGGACGCGTTCCTATCAACCCTGAAACCTTGGGCTGACGACATTTCGTGCCTTCATAGTATTCAGGGACGCGGTGACTTGAATTACTTCACCTTTCTAAAAGTACGTACATAGTACAGACGACGGGAAACTCGTAGGGACTGCACTCAATGAGACGACCTCGGTCGATATTGCCCGTCGTATAGTTGTTCCCCGTACTACTATTATGTATGTATGCACTTATGCACTGTGTCATTCTACAATGCATGCCGTTAGAGGTTTACGCAAGGAAGCACATGCCTCATGATCATGATCGATTGATCAGATCCTCAGTCCCCACGAATTATGCTTCTACGAATCGCTCTGCGTTCGGTTCAATACCATATACTTTGAGACCCCGCTAGAAAAACCATCATCGCCGATCAAAACGTGGTCGATCGGGGAAAAAATTCATGAGCATCAGATGCTGCGCACTCGGGAAAATAACGTACCTTGCTAGCCCAGCCTATTCCCCTGATGCGTGTACACCCCCACACCTTCACCTCCGCCAACTTTGTCGCGCTCGCCACTACGTCCTTCATCACGAAATCGTCCACCTCACGGCACCAGCTCACATCCAACGAGCGTAAGTCCACGGCGTGCTTGAGCCGTTCAAGTGACTCCGCGGAAATCGGACCTCCCAAGCCGTTCAAGTTTAGGGACACGAGCGATGGTACAGAGTGTTCGAGGAGCGCGGAAAACGTCGCACTCGAGAGGGTGCGGTTCCGCGCGAGGGAGATCACGCGGAGAGGTGGATTCGGTGTGAACGGAGCAGAGGTAGATGTTGCATAGCCATGACTGTCCTTGTCGTCATCCACTTTCATTCCCATTTCGGAATCGCTGTCGTCCGCCGAGTCGAGCGGGACGAAAGGCATGTTCCAATTCTGAAAAAAGCGCGCGACCCCCTCGTCCGTCAAGCTCGACAGACCTTCCAACCTGAGCTCAGAAAGGATGCGAGCATGCTTGTGTATTCCATACTCCAGCACCGAATCCGTAAATCCTTCGTGCCAGGACGGATCAAAGCTCTCCAGTGTACCACCGTGCCTTTCCAGGAGCTGAATCCACCCGTCTTCCGTGAGGCCGACATCAGGATTCGAGAGATCCAGTGATTTCAGCGGTGGCAAGGCACACAGCGGTTCCACGAACGAGTCGTTCAACTGTTGGATCTCTTTCAGTTGCAACTCTTTCAACTTGGTGCAATGGTTCGCGAGGGCCTTGGCACATTCGAGATCAAAACGAGCGCTCTGGATGATCCGGAAAGACCGCAGCTCCGGCTTGGACTTGAAAAAATAGATCCATGCTGGCGGGCGCACGAGGAATGGCCCGTGCAGACCTAGATGCGTCAGATGCGGGAGCGATTTCGAAAACGTGACCATGACCGAACATGTGATGCGACCGCAATAGTCGAGGTGCAGGTGTGTCAAATTGGGATTGAGACTCGCGAGCGTCGTGAGAGCTGTGGCAGCCAAGTCTGTCCGATGAATAGACTGAGTGATCGACGTCGAGAGGGGAAGCAAAGCGGACGGGCTCACTGGTAGCGTCGTAGAACCTGAGTTTCTTGTTGTGCACGTCGTAGAATAATAGGGCATTCTCGCATGTCCTGCATTGACTGTATAAACGCTGTGACTTGAATAACGTTCCACCACTCACAAGCTGCGGTTCCGAGCCAGGGTCTGAGCGATTTCATCCATGTTGACTGAACCAATGTCGCCGAGCGCTTCAACGTCGTCGATGTGATTCCCGATGAGCTGTGATTAGGAGAGAGAAGTTTAGTTGGAACTAGAAACCAAGACCAAACTCGATGTCGTCACCTCAATACATAGAGACGCCAACGTCGGAAGGCGACGTTCTTCAAAATGGATCAGACCACGTTTTTCTGGCGCACGCGTCTTCTTTGCACGAGCAGCGGGCTTTTTAAAAGGGTCGGGCCCAGACTCCTTCGCACATTTGTGGCACAGATAACCTGGTGGCGGATTCGCTGCCATGGTGTATTTCGTCTTGAAAAAATATGAATGAGACGACTTCCAGCCAGTCACGAACCCATTCATTCCATAACTCACCACAGTGAACTGCTTTTCGCACCGGGCACACGTTTCGAAGCTCCCCACGGGCGGCTTGTCGTTCCCGTTCCCGCGGCCCGTAGATCGCAGGTTTCTCGAGATTGCCGTATACTCGTCTTCAGACGACCCTTTGTAGTCGCCGTCCTCTTTCGCCTTTTTCTTTGCCTTTGATTTTGCTTTTGCGGTCGCCTTGCCGTTCGCGCCTTTGCGTTTCTTCGGGCTAGGTTCATCGTCGGTTTCGTCGAGTTGATCGGATACATAGTCTACCTCCTGTATTTTGGGACGAAGGGTAAGAATGGAGGAACACGGAGAGGACAAAAACACAACAAAACAAAACGACAATGGAGATAGAACGCGAACGTACGGCGGTCGCTTGACGTCGTGGGCGACGGCTCGTCGAGGCTGCTGCTGCTCGAGGTGTGGCCGTAGTCTCCTCCTCCTCATTTCTGTTCTCGCCCTCGTTCTCGCCCGGCGCCTCGGTAACGTTGCTGTTTTGCTCCCCGTTCTGGACAGTGGTTTGAGCTTGAGCTTGAGCTTGTTCCCTTGTCGCAACACGGCGCGCGATCGTAGCATGGTTAATTCCTGATTCCTGAGTGAACGAACGAATGTGTGGTTTCGTTTTTCCGAATGAACACAGAATGGAACAGGCTCCTGTCTTAGCACTATACATAACGGTGAACAATATGAACACACGTACGCGAAGAAACTCTGTGAGGGCGGACATCGGGCCCCGTACGTTGTTGCCCCTTCGACTCATCGCGTAGAGCTTTGCGGTAAGAAAAAAAAACTGCGGTGTCGACCGACGGCGGCGCGCTTCGTAAATGAGTTGTCATGTGACTGGTTGGACGCGACATGTCACGCATGTCACGCGTCACGAACAAAAGCGTGTCTCACTGAGACTTGAGTGGACCCGCAGAACAATAAGTATGTACACATTATGCACCAAATGTCCCATATTCACATCTCCTTTCCTAATCCTGACTAGCAACAGACAGGAAATCGACAACGTCTTCTATAGACGGCCGGACGCTCTGTCCAAGTTTGCCGGGCCTCGGCATACCAGCGCGGCTTAGGTTCTGACTACTAGTAGCCCAGCACCGCTGCATAAATCTCCAATGAACCTCGTCGATCGGCGGATCGTCCGGACGCACAGGTCTCAAGCCGCGAGACAATGCAACGAGAACCTGTGCGTCATTCTTGTAGTAGTGATACGGCACCTTGCCCGTCAGCACCTGCCAAACGTCGACGTAACATCCAGACAAAACTTCAGTAAAAAGCGTAGCAAGACGAACCTGCAACATAGTCGACCCGAATGAATACACGTCACTCTGCGGGCTCGGCACGACGTGGACGGGCTCTTCCGAATGATGTTCTTCTTCGATCTCGAACAGTTCCGGCGCGGCCCAGCGTACGCTTCCCATGACGGTCGACGTCAGATAATAGGAGCTGCCCGTCGCGTCCATCAAGATTCTCGAGAGCCCGAAATCAGACAGGCAAGCCTTGCCGTTGTCTTTGATGAGTACGTTCGACTACCCGAGGGAGGTGAATAAGAGGGAAAAGACGTTGGTGAAAGCCGTTACCCCTGTCAAGTCGCCGTGGACGATGCCACATCCATGGACTATAAGTTGCGCCATCAATGTTTATTCGGACACAACGAAATGATGCACCTCACGGTAGTGGAGCCCGTCCGCAATATCACTCAGCTTACCCTTCTTGTAAGCCTTTGACAACATGCAGGGCCAAAACATCACTCACTAACTGCAGCCTAGTATGCAGTGGAAGGTCTTCGTGACTCTCGATGTATTTTCCCAACGTCCCCCCTTCCAGCCAAGGGCAGACCATGGCCGGGAATTTACCAAAGTCGAAGCTGATACCATAAAGAGGTAGCACACACTCGTGCTCCAGTTTCACCCAAACTTTCAATTCCCGACAAATTATCTACGGTCGATGGTCAATCAATGGACAGGGTGGCATTAGCAGGGCGCAACTACGTACCTTGATCTCGGTTTCCTTTTGGCCGCCCGTTAGGTTCGTCCTCATCACTTTGACAGCCACCTGTGAAATCACGAATGGATCAACATTGCTTCACTATACATGTACACGGAGCGACCTCAATGGCCCTTGAATCCTTGATCCAATCACATTTCCAGATATCTCCAAATCCTCCGTATGCAGACGGATATTTAAACCTCTTCAACAACTGACCCGTTAGGTCGACGGTAAAACGCGTGGCATGGCTGTTCCTGCGCTGGATCGTACTTGTTCAGTGTGAATATAAATTACGTTATATCGCACCGCGTTTTCAGCCAAGGGACGTGCGCGTGACCCCCTGCACTATCTTGCCGGTTATCTACGCGCGAGGGAGGCACGTGTTGCACACGACTCGGGAAAAGTGGGGTTAACACGTTCGATCATGCTATGCAGTGTATGAGAATGCACATACCTCCAGTGATTGTCCTTGGTAGGCTGTATTTGACGTTCCCTAGAAACGAGATTCCCTAAATATTAAACATGTTTTCGTTGTAGAGACGGAGAGTGCATCCCAATGGTCTGACCATAGAGAGAGGTGACTTGGGATCTTCGATCGTGACCTGACTCGGAACCGTGAGCGTGTGTCAGGATAAATGTCGTGACGATCTCGCGAAGGTGAGGGAACCCCGTTGGTTGAATGCAAATAATCGCACTCGTTTCTTCAGGATGGCAGTGGTCCATTGGAGAGGACTGGGGGTCATCGTAGGTGATAGCGATCGGCGCTAGAGAAACGCCGTCTGCGAAAAGCTGTAAAGCAAGGGTCGCCGAATAAGACTCGAAAGACATTCCAACCAGACTCACGGTGGCTACGTCGTTGGCCGATTTCCACCGATAGCTTCGTCCATCGCTCCCCAAAAATACGGTAGAGCTACAAAAGGCGCAGAGTTTTCGTTGAGCCACTAAGCGGGTCAACAGACGAGATCGAAGACGATTACCAGCATTCGGCGTTCTGCATCGTACGCAGTTCCATCAGACATGCGCCCACACAGAGGTACGGGAGGTCTCCCGTGTTCTCGTTCCACTTGATGAACCCCACTTCCGTCATGGACCCTTGGTCGTCCACGGAGGTGATCGACGTCGTTGACCGATAGCCAAGCGGATCGCGCGTCACATGGGACACGAAGAGCACGGTGCCCGTCGAGGTGATGAACATCGCTTGCGATGCGCCCGTCTTGACCTGTCGTAGACTGATGTTCATTAGTGAAAAGAGGTGATGAGCGCAGCAGCGTGGACTGTTATGAGCGTCTACCGCCTCGCCGTGGGGTGACTTTATAGTAAAGGGTTGCACGGTACCGGCATCAAGTGATATAACCTATTCAATGAAACACAGCACTATCCCCACATGTGAGTGCGACCCTGCATGCGAAGCTTGGTTAGGTTCCTTGCAGCGCAGGATACAAAACCTAAAGGAAGCCCAAAATTCAAGGTGTCAGAACATTCATGGAGATACCTGGTAGCTTCAAATCAGATTGAATGGAATATACAGCCTGAGCGGACGAGTCTAGAGAAGATAAGTAACCCCAGAAGAGGGTTAGGGTTTCCATGACTTTTTTCGAGGCTTTTCTCACGATCAGATATTCAGCTAGAAATGTCACCAACGACGCCCTTCGTCCAGTCCGGAGAACCTCTCAACGAGTTCCTACGCTCCTTTTGGCAGAGACAGGTCGATGCAGCCGAACAAGAAACGCCGGACTACAGACATCCACCGTTACCCCTCGCGAGGATTAAAAAGGTCATGAAGAGCGATCCAGACGTCAAGGTGCGTGCGCGCGTACGTGTGTGCCATGTAAACGAACCCTGTTCATTGAGATGGCTGTGCCACGCCTGGACACCTCCTAACTTCCTCGACGTCTCTTTGCTCACCGTCACCCCCCACCGCCCAACCGGAATATGTAGATGATAGCCGCGGACGCTCCCATTCTGTTCTGTAAAGCTTGCGAAGGTGGGTCCAGCATCGTACCTTTTTTTTCGTTCACGTCCAGTTGAAAAGTTGACGAGCCAATCGAACGCGAGCATTCACGCGCGTCTCGTTCTTTTACCGCGTTACGTCCAGGCTCCCCCACCTCCATTCCGACTTTGCGATTCCGTTCCCCTTTCCCCTTATCGACACGCTACTTTGTTTTTCCATTTTATTTATTTTGGGAAATCCATTCTAAACGGTCGAATCACGGCAGTCTTCATCTCCGAAATCACAGCGCGAGCGTTCATTATCGCAGACTCGAACAAGCGCCGCACCCTATCCCGCGCCGACATCGCCAAAGCGCTCACCAAGTCGGATCAATTCGACTTTCTGATCGACATCGTACCGAGGGATGAGGGACTCACGAGTCTCGGGCACACCGCAGGCGGGGGTGGGGGCGGGGGTGGTGGGAGCGGCAGCAGTAACGGCGTGGCAGGTCCTGGTGGAGCTGGGGGTGCAGTTGTAGCAGGAAATAACTTGGTCGCTGGGGTAAGCCCGTCGTGTCGTCTCCCTTTTCTCCTGATACCACACGCCTCAGCAGCCTAGCCAACCCACGATACATCAAGAGCAAGATCGTCCTTCCGGCGGCGGGGGGCAGGGCGGCGTGTCGTCTTCGAATGCCGTACTAGATCAGGCGAGCGTGCGTCCCTCCGTCTCCAATGTCATTGCATTTGTTTCGAGTCGCTGATTTACCTCAACGCCCAGTTTTACTGACCGAACGGACGGTCGAGAACAGCTTTTTAACGCTGTTACCATACCGATGCAATCTCTCCCTGTTCGTTTCTTCATTCATGCTTCCAACGCGGGTTGACGTTTTGGTAGGCCGCGCCCACACAACTCTGGTGGTCGTCCGGTCCAGAAAAGTGTTAGATGGGGAAGGTATGGGTATGAGGAAACTGGGAATTTACGGTCCATGTTGTATTTTTTTTAGAGGACTTTAGGAGAGTGTGCGCTCCTCCATCGCCTGCGGCGAGTTCACATGTAGAACACTCTGATATATCATATATACATCACATAGTGACCCCGGCGCCCCGTCCGGCTGCCCCGCCGCTGTTCGTGTGCCATCACGCTGGCACCAACCGCATACGTTGGATGAAAACACTTCTTTCCTACTCTCAACTGTCACGCATCCCAATCAGGTATATTAACCAGGTGATCGGCATTCTCCAACAACCAAGAGGTCGTCGGTCGATCCACGTCTTCTACTTCCTCACCATACCCCCACGGCTCGGGCAAGTGTAGCGGTGTGTCCGCCCGAAACGCGTCCGTGACGAGATGTTCAAACGACGCTGCCGAAGCAACGCGAGGAGTGAGATGCTTGCCGTCGTCAAGGTTCCACAACTGCGGGGAGGACAAGAGCGAGACAGTACGAGTCGAGTCGAGACAACGACGCAAAGAGCAACAAGCGACGAAAAACAAATTCATCATCAGGTCGATCGAATGCCCACACACAAATATACAGCAAGAAAAAAAAAACGACGAACCTTGGAGATGAACGCTGGGAGGGACGAGTGGCTATATATCGACCCATCCTTGCCGTCGTGCTCGAGCGCACCTTTTTCAACCCAGGGCGAGATGACGAGGGTGGGTACGCTGTCCGCCGAATCAGAATTGGACTAGAGAGCTAGAGACGGAAAGAGCGGACGAGAGCTCGACTCGGACATACCGGAGACCCAGTCGATCAAACGAAAACGTATAATACTTTCCGTCTTGAGCCAGCTCTGTGTAAGTGAGATCGTCGCCTGGAGGCACGCCCACGGGTGGCGGGACGTGGTCCGCGTAGCCCTGTTGCCCCAGTAGGCGATCATGGGTGAATCTCCACAGGCAGGACAACAGAACAAAAAGAGAAACGAGAAAGAAAGAGACCCACGCCGTGTTCGTCAAAGGTGAGTAGGAACAACATGTTGTCCCATTGAGGCGAATTGCGCAGAGCTTCGTAAACGCTCTTCGTCCACGCCTCGCCCGTGTTGATGGGGCTTGGAGGATGCATCGAGTCATAGTCACAGCACTGGACATGCGACCTTTGAGCAACGAACAACTGAACACAACGCCAAAACTCGCCTCGGGGTTGATCCACGTAAACTGGGGTAAGCTCCCCGCCTTGGCGTTCGCAAAGAACTCGTTGATCGGCCGCACGTGCGTTTTGGATCTCCCGCTCGTATATGTCCATTCATAGAACTCGGAGTCCGGGTTGAAGCTCGAGTTGTAGTAGTTCACCCAACTTACGTTGGCCTCGTCGAGCTGCTGGAAGATCGAACGCTGCGGGAGCGCGAACACATCGAACCCGTGGTCGTTCCTTCCGTGCCCATAGGACGTGCCAGAAGTCATGTATGCGCTGCATTCCTCACGCCGGCCATCACGTTAGCTCATCATCATCATTAGGTTGAAACTGAGACCCGCCCGGAAAGGAAGGCAAAACTCAGATAAGACACCTACCGATTCGGGTTCGTCGGCCCGGGAACGTCGCAGAACCACCGGTCAAACAAGACATAGTTCTCCGCGAGCGTGCGGTAGACGGGTATCATCTCCTCGGGTAGGTAATTCATGACCTCGGCCGCGCGGCCCAGGCTGCGCATGCCGTGCGTGACCTCGTGTTCGACGACGAAGCCAAGCATGCGTTCTTGCGCTTCGACGGCTTCGGGCGGACCCGACTCGTCTGGGTGGTAGCTCGAGAAGAGCTGGTAGTTGATGCCGGTGAGGGAGTGGTTCGGGTCGTCTGGTGAGACGTTTTCCCCGGTGGGTTCGGCGCAGATCCATTGCATGGGCTCCGTCGACGAAGTGAGGTTGGTCTGCTGTCGTAACAAAGCCTGACAGCAAACAGAGATAGAAGTGCAAACATACAGGGTTGCAGTATTTTCCTCGCAAATTACGGATGTTGTCGATGTCGTCTCGGTAGGACAGATCGCCAAAGAAAGAGTCGAACGAGCTGAGGTGGCCCGGCAGTGAGTTGGAGCGTAATCGCCAGAGCCATCTCATTCACCGGTTCTCTTGGACGAGCACCACGACGTTCTTGATATGCTCTCTCCAATCCGAAGAAGGTTTGGTAGTAGCAAAGACAGCTCTTGCCGTGAACGCGAGGATAGCGACGAAACGGATCATCCTTGGAAAAGAGTCCCGGAAGGACATGGAGATTCAAGCAAGAGCAGGTTGCCTGGGAGCCTCTTGGCCATTGCATTCTTATATTGTTCCCCATTGGCTCCGGTGACGCACGTTCAAGAGACATGCGTTCGGCGAGTGCATCATGCCAGCGGGACCAGCCACGTGGTGCTAACAAAGAAGCGCAGGTGAGCAACCCGAAAGGAGTTGACCCGCTGACCCGTGGGATCGCCCCCTGACGAGACCCCCTGCTCGTCCAATGCGCGTACCGTCCCGAGACATGGTCCAACGTCCTAATCCTCGAAGAGGGACGACCGACGGGCGCAGAAATCGAGTCCGACAGCATCTCCCTCGCCCACCGAGGGATGCGCGAAGATGACAGATATTTATGTCGATGCAAATAAAAGCTCGTGACAAGGAGAGTAAGTATACCAAGAAACAGTCTTTGGTTTGTACATCCTTGTTGGCATGAGAGATCGACCGATCGATGGGCGCTCTCGTCAAGGGGCTAATGCTCCCTATGTACCTACCTACTACCCTCATTTTTTGTTGACAAACACTCCCACATCGACTATTTTTTGGGACTCCAGAACTCAGCGTACCTCGACCTTGCGCTCTGCCCAATCCGCCCTCAATTGCGCCTCGACAAGCTTGTCCAAGTCCTTCGCGATGCCCACTGCGACGTTCAGCAGCCTCAGTATCTCGTCGGACGCTGTTGGCACGCCGCCCGCCTTGTGCAAGACGCAAATCTCGCGCTGCGCATTGAGCGCGACGCTCATCGTCCCAGCGCTCAGCCGCTGTTCAAGCAACGACGGGTCCACGACCGGACGCGCAGTCGTCGAGTCGGGGAAGAACGCAAACGTGACGCTGAACGGTGTGTGGTGGATGGCGAGCGGTACGGGCGCACGTTCTTCTGGCGCGTGCTGTGATCACAAGGTGTGTGTTTGGTGGATGGAGTACGGAGACAGATGTACACGAACCACGATAATGTCCTCTCCGACGACCTCGACTTCTGGCCGTCGAAAATGCTTGAAGGCAACGATGCCTGCGAGACAAGCGCAGTCGAGCATGTTCCCTGCGTCGGCGAGACAGTGGATCGTAAGACGGAGGTGCCAGACCTGAAATTATATCTTTAGTTGGATAGATGTACTGGGTGAGCCACACGCACGCGTTGTGCGGCGACTATGCAGAGCGATTCCTTGTCGATCGCGTCGCTCCGCCTCAGAACTTTGTCGAGCATCCGCGTCATCGTTACCTCTTCTTCTGATGCCCTACGATACGAAAAGACACGAAAATGAGCACTTTTAGAAAAAGGCAACAGACTACAGGGCCTACCGACCGACTTCGTAGTCAACTGAGGCCATGGGTGAAATTTCAGAGTGGATGGTGATGATGCCTTCGAACGGCCTATCTGACGATGGTTTGACCATTTTTGCATCGACGTTGGCCACTACACTACATGGAAGGTATTTAATAGAAACGCTCAAGTAAAGTAAAAGGATACGCGCACCGCGTTTTGCCTAGCGTGCATTCGACCCAACCTAGTTCGGGCCCGAACGTGAGCGTCGGTGTCCGTATTTCGAGCATATCGCGCCCATCGAGGCGGAGTGACTGTTTCAGGGAATCGTACGTGAACTCTTTCTCGGGTATTGAAGGTGATGGAGGTCGCATTGTAAAAGCGTCATCGATATCGCTCAGCTTACGTACTACCCTCCCTCTCTTCCTTCCACTACTAGCTCCATGTCGTTAAAAGCGCAATGATATGTCCAAACTGCAAGCATTCCCTCGAATGGGATTCCAAACACGGCCTTGCAACCACGCATGATCATACTCAAGTTGCCCTTTACAGTAACGTAACTTCTGGCAGATCGTGAAATCGGCTGATACTTATCTCGATATCAAGGTTGAAAAGGCATCGTCTGTTCCCGATATGATTCAGCGACTCAGACGCTCCCGATAGAGTGCTGACATTTCGAAGGAAAGCCCCGAGCTTTCGGGCAATCATGCGTTATGTTGAGGTTGTATGTGATTCGCGCTGGCATCATCATTACTCCATCAAGTGGGGTACCCTTCGAAGATTCCGAGAAGATCCGGAAAGTGAGCCCCAGTGGGACCATGAGCGTCGCGGTCAATGCGCAACGCTAGATGTGCGTCTTGCACAAGGCAGGCGTCGTGCCGACGGCACCCAACGACATACTGAGGCTGCTGAGTTGGCAGAGGACTAGTATTCCGCACAGTGGGTCTGGTGCGATTTCGTACGGCTTCATGACATCCCGGATGTATCTGAATTATCTCAGTGTGCTTTGGAAATCCAGGACGGTTGGGTTTAACTATTACTCAAGGTAGGTACACGAGATGCAGGCCGCATCGTCTGGAGCGAGCCTAGATGTTACAGGCTCGCAATATCGTGTTGACACCGATTGTCGCGAAATGGCCCGGGTCCGAGTCGATGACGCCAAATCACTTGCGGCGTTCCACACGACCTTACTTAAGTGCATCCGCCTCTTCCGCGTCGCAAAATGCCATCGCGTTGCGAAACGACAGCCAAGGTACAATACGAGTACCTTGTGCAGCCCCTCAAGATGCTTCAGCGCCTCTTTCCACGCGTGTCTACCCTCTTCAACATATTCATAAACGAAGTGACGGACAACACAGCGTCGAGCTCCACGCGTATCGCATTGGTGTATAGATGGAGGATCTGCGCGAGTACATTGAGCGCGATCGCATGCGACCATTGGATCGGACAATTCTTAAACAACAGTCCATCTGACAAGAGCAGATCCCTGGCGTGCGCGTCCACCGGGTCTGTGTGGCGGCACGAAAGGGCAGGCGAATGCAGGACACGTACGACGGCACTTCAAGAAGCACCTGCGTAGAGGCTCTGAGCGGGAGAGCCTGCGACACGTCCTCCATCCAGTATCTTGGAGGATCGAAGATGGCACAGGCGAGGGAAGTCTCGAGCGCCAGATAGAGCGTTGGTATGTCTTCCTTGTGAAATGTGATGACGAAAGCACCAGGTTGGCCGTGCAATCCATAACGTCCTGCTCGTCCGGCGATTTGCTTTATTTGAGATATCGACAACGGTCGCCTCTGTTTACCGTCAAACTTGGAAAAGGTTGCGAACACGACGCGTTTAATCTTGCTGCAAAACACAGCACATGAGTGACGGGACTGTGTAGGTCTCATTCAGAACGTGCGTACCGGTTGAGTCCCATTCCGACTGCGTCACTAGCAACGATAACGTCGTAACTGCTCTTGGGGTCGTTGAACAGCGCAGGATCGAATCTAGGGTGGCAGTCTCCCATAGGTGACTGCACAGCGCAGAGCAGTTCTCTCCTCGATCTCGTCCTTGACCGCGAATATCCCATCACGCGAGAACACGACCAGACAGTCTCCGTTTTGGATCTGGGACAAGTCACCATCCAAAGACGACTCTTGAACCTCCAAAGGCGTGAGGCGTTCATATTGGTTGACGATCAGCTCGTCCCCTGTGTCCTTGAGGATGTCTCGCATGATGGGCACCGCCGTTTCCTCGCCACAGAGATGGATCTCGCATGCAGGAAGACCCAGAGGAGCACTTGTGCATGCAGAACCACGCTCGGGACCTGAAATCATCTGTATCTCGTCCACCATTTCCACGTCCAAGGACTTGTCTAAACTGACCATCTCTACGCGTTGTCCGCCACGATTCGAAACTCTTCTCCCGTGCGCACGTTACACTGCCGGACGTACTCGGCATGATCTCCTTTCGAACGGTGGGCCGTGACCCGGTCTCGTTCGCAACGTCGATGTTGGTGGTCGTGTCGGGCTGCGACCCGGGTTCAGAATCCATCCTGAGGGGAACGATCTGTGCTCCGTTCAACCGCTCCCAGATCTCGTGTGCGAGGAGCCGGAGGGGGCCGGGGTGGAGGCCCGAACTCGACGCCGCGAGGGCGCGCAGCGCCATGTGTCTTTCTGCTGTTCGTAGGGCCGACGTGCATGATAAACTTGCGCTTTCAGGAAGAGGTTAGTCTAGGTCTAGTTTCGAGGACCGGCGGCGGGTGTCATCGGAAATGATGCCCTCGCGAATGTCCGCGAGGAATGAAGAGAGGAGGTCGGACAAATTCGGTCCAAGCGGTGAAGTGCGTGAGGGAGACACACCCAGTTTTTGGCATGTGACTTGACGAACTTTCGAACGTCAGATACATTTGACGGTGAAACGAGTCTCGAACTGCTGGAAGCTCTGGAAAACCTGGACAAGTCATAGTCAGAGTCGAACTTTTCGGACTGCCGTCGGAAGCACGGTTGGCATGTTTGAGAGGAGAGTATTCAACAAGGAGAAAGGCATCAGCAGACTCGTGACTCCACGTAGCAGTAGCGATGCGTGATGACAGACGGTGGTCTTCGGCAGCTTCTCCGAGAGTCGAGGCCGATACGCCGAACATTCGCTTGCAAGGCGCAAACAGGATTTGAATTTCTGAGTAAAGAGCCATCAAAAGCGATCATCTTCTCGGCGCTGCACTGACCTGTGCGGTTCACTGTTCGCATACTACTCGGGCGTCATCAGTTAATCATAGCATCATTTCAGTGGTGCGGTTGACATAGCAGCGAAATTACACCGGGGAGTGTCTGGACCGGGGACTGCTTCGAGCTGAACAGGAGCCAGTCAATTCAATACACACCTGAGGCACCGACAGAAATTTCATTCATCAGACATTATCCGTGTTTGAGTGGAGGTTCCAATATGTTTGTCGTTCATTGTTCAATTAGAGTCCAGTTTGTCGCAGAAACATTTTCGGTTGTGTCCTGGTAAATGCCAATAAATCTGCCTGACGTAAAGTTCAACCGCTCATTCACCGCAAAACAGAAGACTTTCAGCACCTCTTTAGAACCCTAGCAGGGTGCATCTGTTTGCTTAATAAATCAAGTGTGGCCTTACAGATGGGGCATTTGCAGAACAGGGGATGCGGCGAGGCGCAAGGCACCTTAATACCTACATCATGGGTCCTATATAGGATATTGTGCCCCACAAGGAGGTAAATGGATTCAAAAAATGATCAAATAAAATAAATCAAGTACCTGTAATCGGACGCGCCCACCGTCGGGTCTTGGCCAAGTAAAATATTAGGTGCAGTATTAAGCCTGGGCCTTTGCATAAGCTCAGGCTCGACTTCAAAAGAGGTGAAGTTCACAATCCATCTTCCGTTTTGCGGTGATTGAGTGGTTGAACTTTACGCCAGGCAGAGTTATTGGCAATTTGGCATACCAGGACACAACCGAAAATGTTCCTGCAACAAACTGGAAACTGATTCAACAGTGAACGACAACATATTAAAACCTCCACTCAAGTCTGCTGAGTGAATTTCCGGCTGCGCCTCTGTGTAGATAGAATTGAGTTCAAGTGACTGGCTCCTGCCAGTGGAAGTTCAGCTCGAAGCGGTCACCGCCCAGACCGTGCTCGGGACTCCCCGGTGTAATTTCGTTACCCGAGTAGTATGCGAACAGTGAACCGCAACAGGTCAGTGCAGCGCCGAGAAGATGATCGCCTTCGACGGTTCTTGGCTCAGAAATTCGGATCTTGTTTGCGCCTTGCAAGCAAATATTCGGGGTATCAGCGCTCAGCCTCGACTCGTCGGAGAAGCTGCTGAAGACCGCCGTCTGTCATCCTTTCCTTCTTCACTTGTCTTGCTCAATGCGTCGGCGTAAGCACTGCCATCTGAACAATATATAAAGTACCCTGTCCCTCTGAATGCCCATCAGGTCGCAACTCTCAGTTACTCTCCTGTACTCGTTAACAAATACTCATCATGACCACCGAGGGTGACAAACATGCGGAAACAACAGTAAGTCTTTCCCTCACTGCAGTGATTAAAGTGTTGACCAAGCGATTCGGCACCTCAGGAAATGCTCAGCTCCAGCATCCCAGCGGAGTGTGTGAGGTTCAGATTGAAGTCTCGTAAAACCGGGCACGTCATTTATTCACGTCCGGCGAACGAGCCTTTGGTCGGGCACGCCGGCATGAACCCAAACTACGGTGATCAAGTCTTCACATTGCTCCATGGCAAGAACGAGAAGGCGGGAACGTATGCCATCAAGAGTTGGTACTGTGGCAAGGTGCTCTTCTCGCGCACGACAGGGGAGCCCTATGTTGGCAACGTTTACGGAGACGGCGACTATGCTGACAAGTAGGCTATTCTGCACTGATCGACGAACGATATATTTACTGATTGACGAACGCAGCTGGTTCAAGTTTCCTACGGATGCGAGTGACAGGAACTCTTTCCGGATTTTCTCTCCGGCTTCGAACACTGTCCTTTTCTCTCGTACCAATCAAGACCCTCAGTTTGGAAACTACACGGGCGGCAAATATGAGGACCAATTGTGGTACTTTCAACTTCTCTAGGACTAGTCACTAGTGAACAGCAAGTGAAGAAGACAGAGAAGTATGTATTCTTATCTTTCATCGTCGCAGACGAACGACCTTCTAAGTTCTGACAGTAGTAGTTTTCAGGAATCTGATTTGTGATATCGCTGGTGTATGTACAATCAATGTGTTCTGTACTCGTGTATGTGGAATGTGTATTCGAATGGCACGTAACCGGTGAATATTCTATTCAATATTCGATGTTGACAGTTGCGTTCACCCACGATTCGCCTCTTGAACGGCCCTACTTAACGACGTGCTGCATGCCGATCAGGATGGCTATGCTGTTTGGATCCCTGTCTGTATTCGATAGAAATTTTAATGGAAGCTTGATCCTACCCAGAAGGGATGTCGATTTAGAAGCTATATCGTATCTGGATAGCGACAAACTGGCCCCCACGACATAGTTAAAGGCAAAAAATAATTGTCTTTTTCAGGCATCCTCGATCACAGACACTGTCTTGGGTGCAACACGAACACGGGTCTTCGGTGGCCCGAGGCCACCCGTCATCAACATCGACTCGGACCCAGGCCATTTCGCGACAATCGATATCAATACGATGTTGTGAGCCCGTGACGTCCAGACTCCAGATGCAGCCTGCATAAAATACTTTACATGTAGGCTGCATCTCGTATACCTACCTTGAGTAACAGTTAAACCCCACCGTCATGTATTTCCAGAGCACAGAAATAACTCAGACACATCCGGGAAGTCATAAAGCTGTACAGAATCGCACTAGACCCACCGTATGGACTATCCTCTGGCTCTGCTTGGGTACCAACTCGACAGCCTCAGTATCTCGTCGGATGTAGTCGGCATGCCGCCCGCCCTGTGCATGACGCATATCTCGCGCTGTGCATTGAGCGCGACGAACATCGTCCTTGCGATCAGGGTCTGTTCCAACGACGACAGATCCACGACCGGATGCGCCGTCGTCGAGTCGGGGAAGAACGCAAAGTGACGCTGAACGGCGTGTGGTGGATGGCGAGCGGTACGGGACGTTCTTCTGGCGCTGCTGCGATCACAAGGTGCGTAATTAGTTGATCTAGTACATACCCGCGATACAAGCGCAGCCGAGCATATTCCCTGCGTCGGCGAGACAGTGGATCGTGAGACGGAGGTGCCAGACCTGGAATTATATCTTTGGTTGAATAAATGTACTGTGTGAGCGACGCGCACGTGTTGTCCGGCGACTGTGCAGAGCGATCCCTTGTCGATCGCGTCGCTCCGCCTCAGAACTTTGTCGAGCATCTGCGTCAGCGTTACCTCTTCTTCTGATGCTCTACGATACGAGAAGACACGAAAATGAGCACTCTTAGAAAAAGGTAAACAGACTACAGGGCGTACCAACCGACTTCGTAGTCCACCCAGGCCATGGGTGAAATTTCAGAGTGGATGATGATGATCCCTTCCCTTCGAACGGTCGATCTGACGATGTTTTGACCATTTCTGCATCGACGTGGGCCACTACATTACACGGAAGAAATTAGAAACGCTCAAGTAAAGTAAAAGGATACCCGCACCGCGTTTTGCCCACCGTGCCATCGACCTAGTTCGGGCCCGAAGGTGAGCGTCGGTGTCCGTGTTTCGAACATATCGCGCCCATCGAGACGGGGCGACTGTCTCAATGCATCGTAAATGAACTCCTTCTCGAGGTGATGGAGGTCGCATTGTAAGAGCGTCATCCATCAGCTTACGTACGCTCCCTCAGGCTCTTTTCCATCATCATGATCATGGTCCCATTGATCACCCACAATATGCTTGCTTGCCACGCTAAAGGCTGCACGTCCAACAACTTTCCGCTCCTGTTTCAAGACGTTCAGATCGAGCTATGCGAACAAGAATCCAACCCCGATTTCATCAGAAATTTCGTCCCGAGACTCGAATGGCGTGCACTCGTCGACGCTGCAGCCCTGGCCAGTACTCGAAGAAATTTATGCGTGTAACTCATTCGTGTACAGACGGAGGATCTATGCGAGTACGTCGCGATCGCATGCCGCCACTGAGTCGGACTAATAATGCATAAACAACATCTATCGAACGAGATCAGATCCCTGGCGTACGCGTCCATGACTCGCTTAGCTAGCCCAACTGGTCCAGGGTCAGCATGGCGGCACGAAAGGTCGAAGTACGTTAGCTCTCTGCATCACAAGTGACGACGAAACGAGAGAGGTAAAACGAAAGAATGAAAAGCTCATATCGGACAGTCACGACAAAAAAGTCGCTCCGAAAGTGTATATATATATACTGATAGGCCCAGAAAGCGATATAAAGGGATCGTACACAAGAAACAAAGGAAATAACAACCCACGACTACTGAACGTCGACTATACGGATACTGTCCATCAACCTATCCAACGCCGTCTCTGCCCGGATCTGAACCTTGATAAAACTGTCCGTCGCGACACGTTTATACAGCTCACGCCCCTCCGAAGCAAGCAACAGCGCACCGAACGGCTGCTTCAGTCGAAAGATCAGCCGTAAGGCACGCACCGCTAGATCAAACTGAGCAGCCCCGCCGGAGAAATCCCTGTCCAGCAGGGGACTGATCCAGGGGTGGATGAGGACCAAGCCATACATTCCGACCAAGTCGTCATTGGTCTCAATGCAGATGTCACCGAGGACGGGCGCAGTGGCATGATAAACATGAACGATCGAGTGCGATCCAGGTTTCGCTGTGATAGAAGTGAGGGATGTCAGGGTAAAAACAAATCCAGGAAGGCGGAGTCGACCAGTGATAATCGAAAGAGGAGGGAGGCCATACAGTCGCTCGTACAACTGAACGGCGAGCAGGGAGGAGGGCAAGGATGGCTGCAATGTCATGGTCGTCCTTTCCATCTCAGTGGCTTCGATCGGTTGCGGGACGTGAGGAGGAACGACTTGATCATAAACAGTGAGATTCAAAGGGAGGTAGCTGTGGTTACTGCTCGAGATCCCAGTCCAAGCGAGAATCGTCACATTATCCGACCGTGTGAGGATCTGTTCCAAGAGACGACCGACTGCTTGGTCACCCTCGCCGTATATGACTGGGAGGGTAACTTTGAAGATACCGAACAAGGAGTACGCGACATCTTCCTTCCGCGTCGTTTGGCGCTTCGATGCGAGGTACAGCTTCTCGCGCACCATCTTCAGCCCCGGCTGAAGTGTGGCGAGAGCCCGAGTATCAAACTTGGTTGCATGTTCCATCTCTGCAATGATGAAAGGCGATTCCTTGTGATTGAATATCTCCAGACCAAGGTATGGCTTCCAATCTTCTGTGTAAAATTGGACAACCCTTGAAGCAACATACTCCTGATATGTCCACCCGCGTGTGTTCCAGATGCTCTTCCACAGAGCCCCAGGCTTCTGGGATTCCGAGAGAACCCCGAGAAGATGGACAATTGTCAGTGCCGCACGACAATACCACTGGAACATGGCAACAACTGATTCTTGCTGAACTCCCTTGTCGCTCTGGTTAACACAGCACGTGTCACTCCACGCCCACCGGAACCTGCGAGACTGCACGAGCTTGCAGAAGTTGATGAGTTTGTCGATCGTGAGGGATGCGGGTAATCCATAGATAACGGCATTCTCGACCATTTGGAATGATGGCTCGGGCGGCTGCCACCTGTGCGATAACATCACATATTCATAAAACTTGTCCACCTCCCTCTGGATGCGTTCACAGTCGAGCTGATCACGGATGATCATGGAAGACCGCAACTCATTGAATATGGGAACTTGTTCGAAAGCTGCCGCTTGCATTTCCTTATCGTAGAGACGACCGGTGGTGGTGTGAACCAGTACTCGGGGTATGTCTTGGATGGTCTGCTCGACGACCTGGCGGATGAGTGGGGTCGTATCGAGATAACGACCTCGTATGTCTGTCGACACAAAATCAGCCTACGTCGTCTGCGCAATATGAAAGAGACCGAATCACCCTGAACTTGTGGGTCAAGCGAATTCTCCATTCTGGACAGCATCGTCTGGAATGCATCGAATGCCTCTGTGTAACGCCCCAGGCTATGTAATAGCGTATGTTTCCTTTTGTACCCCTTGTAGTTCGATGGGTCACGTTCTGTGATCTGATTGTACTGAGTCAGCGCCGTCAACTCGGTCTGCTGTGCAGATCAATCTACCTGGGTGGCATTTATGAGTTCGACCTCCAACAATCCTACTCGCGCCTTGCAGCATTTCAGTATGATGTCGGTGATATTCGTTGGGTGAAGTGAGAGTGCATTTGAGTAGAATCCGATGGCCGCATCATGGTTCTTTGAATCAATTGCTGCATCACCCCGTTTTTCCAGCTTTTCGCTACACCGTTGTCGAAAATCTGGAGAGATCTTCATGTTAGTCTCCAAGTGGCAAATGGGATTACTCACCGAGTTCCCACTGCCATCGCCCGTCGAGGGTCCTTGTCTCCTCTGATATCTCATTTTTCATCGCTCGGAAACATTCGACCGCCTCTACAAGGCGATCGTCGCCCTCGAGAACATTACAGACCGCCAGATAAACACGAAACATAGGCAGCTGGAACTGAATGAAACGAGAATTATCATGGGGTTCTCACAAGACCAAGTCCTCCATACCTTTTTCACGGTACCTAATGCCTCGCTCGCTGAGCGACGAACGAGCGCCATTCTCGCCCATCCCATCAGCACGCCTTCCGGAGGAGAGGGAGTGAGCAACAAGACCGTGGAGTAAGCTGAAAGAGCCTCGTCATATTTCTTAGAACTTGATGCCTCGTCTCCGATCTCCTGAAGACTTGATACGCATCGGTGCGTGAATTCTGGTAATAGGGATTGAATGTACTATTATAGGACGAGATGCACAAACTTACCTTTCAGCCAATGGACGACTAGTTGGTTATGCAACAAATCCTCGGTCATCCCATTCGCAATGTGTTGTGCAGCATCATCTATGCGACCGTCGGCGTACAATGTTTCACATTCATACTTCTTGTCATATTCACGGAGGGCACATTCGCATGTCGCGAATTGGTTACCGACTTCCTGTATAGATAGCTCGAGCTGATTTATTTTTTGCGCAATCGAAACTGGAGACGAATCAGAGAGCCGTCAGTCGGGATGGTTCAAACCGCACCTGAGCTCTGTTCGGCGTCAGCGCGTAGTTCCCTGATAGTCTGGGTTAATCTATCGAGTGAGCCTTGAGATGCTGCAAGCACGCTGCGGAGTTCCTTGCCCGATTCATCGAGATGAGTGATTTTGCGATCTAATAAATGAGATTGTCATCGAAGCTGGGTGGAAAGCGGACAGAACGCACTTGAGCTTTCATTGAGGCACTCTTTCTCCTCGTTGGACATAGCGAGTTGGGTACGGAGTTCTTGAATAATTTTCTCGAGATTCGCTATGTCGTCCTCTAGTAGAGATGAATATCAGGACAGCAGAGTGATTCGAATAATAAGCACACTTTGACGCGCGTCCCTAGCACGGAGGGCCATAACCACGTCGTAAATATCCGGGTTTTCAATCTTCAAGCGACACATTTCTTGCTCCAAGCGCACCTGGAGCGGTCAAGGACAAATTGATAAGGACAGATCTTACACGAGCAGCGTTACTCACTGTATCGCGGTAGGATGAGGGAAGCGCAGCGTGATTGCCTTGCCTCCAGCGGTCGCAATGGTGCAGCTTGCCTGCGAGATGGCCATGGAGCTAATGTCGTGGGAGTGTTGGATGACGTTCCCGATTTGTTGATGTGTCGTAGTGTCCCAGAGTGAGACCGACGAATTAGCGGAAGCTGCGATGATTGTGCCGTTGCATGCCTGTGCGATACACCTTGGATTGTCGTCGCTGTGAATGTGCCATTTCTCCAGCGTCTTCTTAGTGGACACGTCGAAACAGTGAATGTTGCCGTCTCTGGACAAGGCAAAGAGGCGGTTCGAGTCACTACTAGCCCAGGCGAGGGTCTCGTTGTATGCGAAGTTGGCTCGAATTGCAAAGTCTGCGAGGAGGTTGTTGCCGTCGTAGATCCGAACAGACCCTTGACTCCATGTGGCTGTAGCGATTAGTCGTCCGTCGGGAGAGAACCTGACCGCGACCACGGAATCGTCGTGTTCGAATGGGCCGAGGAGTCGCTTGCCATCGGAAAACGACCAGACGCTGAGCGTCTTGTCCCACGATCCTGTTGCGATTTTCGTCCCATCTGCTGAAACGTCCACCGCACGCACCCAATCGTTGTGTGTCTTGAACTCTACCTCCTTTTTGTGGTTTGTCGCATTCCAGACAATCACTTGACCACTCTTCGTCCCACCCACGATCCACTTTCCATCTTGTGTGACTGCCAGGTCCCAAATTAAACTCCCAGTGTCCATTGGTTTCCCCACCTCCTTGCCATCCTCAACTCGCCATTGTCGAATTTTCTTTTCCCTTCCCCCGCTCACGACATGCTCCCCATCAGCAAGAAAAGCGACCGAATATATCGAATCTTGAGTAACGATTTCGATTGGATTCGCTTCAGTTGCGATATTGGAAGTGGAGCTTTTTCCATTCGATTCCTGAACATTTGTTAGTAACTCTCTTTCGTTGGTCGCTGATGCTTGCACCTGCTGACCACCGTCCAAGGAAAGTGGGCTGTCCGCCCTACTCGGCTCTGTTTCTCTCATCAGTGCCGTTCATCGATGGCCTTGCCTACGTACTACTTACCCTTCCTCTTCCTTGAGCGCAACGTGGGAAACATACTGGGTCAGATACAAAGAGAATGTCTCGTCGTCCATTCTCACTGCGCCTTTATCGCCTGGCATACACGTGCCACACGCTCATCCAGTTTACCCTGTGCCCTGGGCGCTCGCCTTTATGCGCACGTGTCGTCGTTATTTGGTCGTGGTTTTTTCGACGAGGAAATTGGCACGGCCTAAGCAAGATAACCCACTATCAGTCAAGGATTTCAAGGTCGGTTTTTCTCATCTCGTTTTCACATTTTTCGTCAGATCTTCTCCATGGAGCCATGCCTCGGGGTCTGCACAGACTTGACACGCGCTCACCACACACGCGCATTTTCACATACCCTCCGTTCAACGACGTTATAGTAGTCATCCTGAAGATGAACCACCGGTCATGCATCATGCATCATGTTCGATATTCTAGAAGAAAAAGACTCTAAATCAGAAACGACGGGTGATACATAATCTGTCATAAAAGGGGTAGATACCATCTGCGCGCTTTCTAGGCATGTTCTTTGAAAACACATTCCATATGATTATTGATATTGAATATTGAATATCGAACGATCGTCTCTCTCTTCCGTTTCGTTCCCGTGTTTGTACGGGGTACAGTTCGAAACAAACCTACCCATCTCACAGCATAAAATATCAATTCGAACATCCGAGTGTTCTTCCCTCTCCCGGACGAAGCCAAGTCTCAATCGATATGGCTCTAGCGATTGCACTCCAACTCATTGCCACCTCAGCTCGCCCGAATCTTTCTTTGGCGATCTGCCCTACCGAGACGACATCGACAACATCCGTAATTTGCGAGGAAAATACTACTGCAACCCGGTATGTTTTCTATCTCTGTTTTCTGTCAGGCTTTGTTACGACAACAGACCAACGTCACTTCGTCGACGGAGCCCAAATGGATCTGCGCCGAACCCATTGGGGAAAACGTCTCCCCAGACGACCCGAACCACTCCCTCACCGGCAACAACTACCGGTCCTTCTCGAACATTGGCTCAACAGGGTCACTGGCAACTATCCCCAAATTCAAAACGAAGAACGAAGCAGACGCTCACTCCTCCGTAGGTGAACGACGCACGATCCGTTCTTGGTCTTTGTTGGTCGCGGAATCGTTACCATGAGAGCCAACTTTGCCTCATTTTCCAGCTTGTGTGGTACAGCTTTCCGTGCTGCGTCCCACGCATCACTTCCCGAATTCGTTGAAGGAGGCGAGTGCTCCTATGTTGCCTGTGAGGATGGCGTAAGTGATATTTGTCGCTGATATGAGCTTCACTAGCGAGAGGAATTATTAATGATCTGCTGACCGCGCATATACATATAATCTGCCGGATGGCGACGAAACGGATCATCCTTCGAAAAGAGTCCCGGAGGGACATGGAAGTCCAAAACAAGAGTAGGTGGCCTGGGTGCCTCTTGGCCATTGCGCTCTCATACTTATGGGTCCGATTGGCTCCGGTGATGCACGCTCAAGAGGCGAGTACATTGCGTCATCGTGTCGCATCGGTAGGGTCCGCCAACTCTCACGCGGGAAGCCTTCATGCGCACACACACACAGGCGCAAGAGTCATTCTGCGTGGCGACGGTGATGGGCGTAGTGTGCCAGCCGGAGACCAGAATCCAACCACGTGTTGGTAAGGGCGAGCGCATGGAATCGTGCTCGTAAGAAGCCTCCTCTGACAGTTGGAAGTCCTGTGGTACGTAGCCCCGTGACGGGACCTTTCGCAAGCTCAGAACTGCACCCTAACCCTCCCCCCCCTGCTCATCCAATGCGCGTACTGTCCCGATACAGGGTCTAACACAGTCCTAATCCTCGAAGAGAGACGACCGACGGGCGCAGCAAACCTCGCACGCCGAGAGATGCGCGAAGATTAACGAGTGGAGAGGAGGGATGCTTCCTGCTCGTAGATGGAGGTGGGGGCGAAAGGAAGGTGGGGGCGATTCCCACAGGTTAATCGGGCAAGAAGGGCCCTTTCGGGGTACCCGCCGGCACTTATTCGCTGCCATGCGGTACCCACGTTGGTTCATACCAACGTGGGGTCCTCTCTCGCCATCATGAGGATTCGGCTGAGCGACACAGATGCTCACATATTGATGTCGACGCAAATAATGGGTGACAAGCAGAGTATATTAAGCAACAGCCTATAGTTTGTACGTCATTGTTGGTATGAGAGGATTGATCGATGGGTGCTCTCGTCAAGGGGTTAATGCTACCCATGACACTGACATTCGCACCCACATCGACTACCCTTTTTGGGACTCCAGAAGTTAGCGTACCTCGACCTTGCGTTCCGCCCAATCCGCCCTCAACTGCGCCTCGCCAAGCTTGTCCAAGTCCTTCGCGATGCCCACTGCGACGTTCAGCAACCTCAGTATCTCGTCGGGTGCCGTTGGCACGCCGCCTGCCTTGTGCAAGACGCATATCTCAGCTGCGCATTGAGCGCGACGCTCATCGTCCCTGCGCTCAGCTACTGTTCCAGCAACGACGGGTCCACGACCGGACGCGCAGTCGTCGAGTCGGGGAAGAACGCAAGCGTGACGCTGAACGGCGTGTGGTGGATGGCGAGCGGTACGGGCGCACGTTCTTCTGGCACATGCTGTGATCACAAGGTATGTGTTTAGTGGATGGAGTACGGAGACAAATGTACACGAACCACGATGATGTCCTCTCCGACGATCTCGACTTCTGGCCGTCGAAAGTGCTTAAGGGCGACGATGCCCGCGAGACAAGCGCAGTCGAGAATGTTCCCTGCGTTGGCGAGACAATGAATCGTGAGACGGAGGTGTCAGACCTGAAATTGTATCTTTAGTTGGATAGATGTACTGGGTGAGCCACACGCACGCGTTGTCAGGCGACTATGCAAATCGATTCCTTGTCGATCGCGTCGCTCCGCCTCAGAAATTTGTCAAGCATCCGCGCCATCCTTCTTCTGATGCTCTACGATACGACAACACACGAAAATGAGCACATTCAGAAAAGACAAACAGACCACAAGGCCTACCGACCGACTTCGTAGTCAAGCGATTCAGAGGCCATGGGTGAAATTTCAAAGCGAATGGTGGTGATCCTTATCTGACCATTTTTGCATCGACGTGGGCTAGTACACTACACGGAATGTATTTAATTATTAGAAATGCTCAAGTAAAGTAAAAGAATACGCGCATTTTGCCCAGCGTGAATTCGACCCAACCTAGTTCGGGCCTGAACGTGCGTCGGTGTCCATATCGCGCCCATCGAGGCGGAGCGACTGTCTCAGTGCATCGTAAGTGAACTCCTTCTCGGGTATTGAAGGTGATGGAGTCGCATTGTAAAAGCGGAGTCATCGATGTGGCTCGGCTTACGTACTCCCTCATGGTCCGCGGCCGATGGTCCGGTTGATATCGACCCACAACCTGCTCGCCTGCCACACCAAGGGCTGCACGTCCAACGACTATCCACTCCTGTTTCAAGGCGTTCGGGTTGAGCTACATGAACAAGAGTCCAACCTCGATTTCATCAGAAACTTCGTCCCGAGACTCGAATGGCATGCACTCGTCGACGCTGCCGCCCTGGCCAGTATTCGAATTTAATCCACCATAATTACGTTCTGACGAAGAAAAAATTAATTTCTTAGGTTGAGAGATACATCCCTGCCTCCCGAGCTTCCAAAGATGGTGGACAACGAGCTCTTGCAAAAGCTGCATCACGTCCTGCTCGAGGTACTTCTCTCTTAATCTCGACACTTACACGCCACGTGCAGATCCATGTCGCTGAAAGCGCAATTATATGTTCCAACTGAAAGAATTCCCTCGAATGGTATTCAAAACATGGCCTTGCAGCCACGCATAATCATACTTGCCCTTTATACGTAGCTTCTGACAGATTATGAAATTGGCTGATACTTATCTCGATATCAAGGTTAAAAATGCATCGTTGGTTCCGGATATGATTCGGCGATTCAGACGCTCCCGATAGATTACTGACATTGCGAAGGAAACCCCGAGCTTTCAGGCAATCATCATTATGATTAGGTTGTGTATGATTCGCGCTGGCACCATCATTACTCCATCAAGTGAGGTGCCCTTCGAAGATGCCGAGAAGGTCCGGGAAGGGAAACGAACAATCGAATCAGCATCTTGGAAATTTGCACCAATTTGCCAACGAACGTACGTGCCAAACATACACACCAGAAGAACGTACCACTCACCATCCACCACACGCCGTTCAAAGTCACGTTTGTGATCTTCTACGACTTGACGACGGCGCGTCCGGTCGTGGACCTGTTGTTTCTGGAACACCGACTCAGCGCAGAGATGACGAGCGTTGTACTCAATGCGCAGCGTGCGATATGCGTATTGCACAATGTGGGTGTCGTGCCGACGGCATCTAACGAGATATTAATGCTGCTGAGTTGGCAAAGAACTAGACTATAGCCCGTACTGTGGGTCTGGTGCGATTTCGTACGGCTTCATGACATCCCGGATGTGTATGCATTATCTTAGTGTGCTCTGGAGATCCACAACGGTGGGTCTTATTAAAATATCACTCAAGGTAAGCATACGAGATGCAACCTGCATATAAAGCATTTATGCAGGCCACATCGTCTGTAGCGAGTCTGGACGTCACATACTCGCAATATCGTTGTCGCGAAAAAAACAAAAAGGCCCGGGTCTGAGTCGATGACCCCAAATTACTTAAATAATGACAGTCGGGAAGGAAGTGAGGAAGATCCATTCGACTGGAAAACATTCGTTTAAACATTACGTCTTTAGCTATGTCGCAACCTGTCGCCATCCGGATACGATAGTGTCTAAATTGACATCCCTTCTGGGTAAGATCAAGCTCAGACAGGGATCCAAACAGCATATAGCCATCCCGATCGACAAGCACGTCGTGAAGTAGGGTCGTTAAAAGAGGCAAGTAGACTGCCGGAGTAATGTGTGAGATCGATCGATCAAGGGCGAACGCAACTGCCAACATTGAATATTGAATATTCAGCAGTTGTGTCATTCGACTACACATTCCACACACACGAGTACAGAACACATTGATCGTACATACATTAGCGATATCACAAATAAAATTCCTGAAAAATACTACTGTCAGAAGGCCGTTTGTCTGCGACGGCGAAGAATAAAAATACATACTTCTCTGTCTGCCTCACATGCTGTTCACTAGCCTCGACCGGTCCTAGACACGTTTTAAGTACCACAATTGGTCCCCATATTTGTCGCCCGTGAAGTTTCCAAACTGAGGATCCTGAGTAGTACGAGAGAAAAGAATGGTGTTCGAAGCCGGAGAGTAAATCCGGAAAGAGTTCTTATCATGCGCATCCGGAGGAAACTTGAACCAGCTGCGTTCATCAATCAGAAAATATACCACTGTGCGTCGATCAGTGCAGGATACCCTACTTGTCAGCATAGATTCCGTCCCCGTAAATGTTGCCAACATAGGGCTCCGTTGTCGTGCGCAAGTAGATCACCGACCAACTTTACATTCCCGCGTTCTCGTCCTTGCCATAGAGCAAAGTGAAGATTTGGTCATCGTACTCTGGGCCCAAGTAGTGCCCAACCAAGGGTCGTTCTCCGGACGTGAATAGATGATGTGCCCACTTTAACGAGCCTTCAATCTGAACCTCACCCCCTCCGCTGGGATGGTGGAGCTAAGAACTCCCTGAGGTGCCGAGTCGCTCGGTCGACACGTTTCTCACTGAGTGAGGGAAGGACTTACAATTGTTCAACTTAGTGAGGAAGGAAGGATGACAGAAGGCGGTCTTCAGCAGCTTCTTCGACGAGTCGAGGCTGATACCCCGAATTTTTGCTTGCAAGGCGCAAACAGGATTTGAATTTCTGAGTAAAGAACCATCGAAACAATCATCTTCTCGGCGCTGCACTGACCTGTGCGGTTCACTGTTCGCATACTACTCGGGCGTCATCAGTTAATCATAGTATCATTTCAGTGGTGCGGTTGACATAGCAGCGAAATTACACCGGGGAGTGTCTGGACCGGGGACTGCTTCGAGCTGAACAGAAGCCAGTCAATTCAATACACACCTGAGGCACCGACAGAAATTTCATTCATCAGACAGTATCCGTGTTTGAGTGGAGGTTCCAATATGTTTGTCGTTCACTGTTCAATTAGAGTCCAGTTTGTCGCAGAAACATTTTCGGTTGTGTCCTGGTAAATGCCAATAACTCTGCCTGACGTAAAGTTCAACCGCTCATTCACCGCAAAACAGAAGACTTTCAGCACCTCTTTAGAACCCCAGCAGGGTGCATCTGTTCGCTTAATAAATCAAGTGTGGCCTTACAAATGGGGCATTTGCAGAACAGAGGATGCGGCGAGGCGCAAGGCACCTTAATACCTACATCATGGGTCCTGTATAGCATATTGTACCCCACAAGGAGGGAAATGAATTCAAAAAATGATCAAATAAAATAAATCAAGTACCTGTAATCGGACGCGCCCACCGTCGGGTCTTGGCCAAGTAAAATATTAGGTGCAGTATTAAGCCTGGGCCTTTGCATAAGCTCAGGCTCGACTTCAAAAGAGGTGAAGTTCACAATCCATCTTCCGTTTTGCGGTGATTGAGTGGTTGAACTTTACGCCAGGCAGAGTTATTGGCAATTTGGCATGCCAGGACACAACCGAAAATGTTCCTGCAACAAACTGGAAACTGATTCAACAGTGAACGACAACATATTAAAACCTCCACTCAAGTCTGCTGAGTGAATTTCCGGCTGCGCCTCTGTGTAGATAGAATTGAGTTCAAGTGACTGGCTCCTGCCAGTGGAAGTTCAGCTCGAAGCGGTCACCGCCCAGACCGTGCTCGGGACTCCCCGGTGTAATTTCGTTACCCGAGTAGTATGCGAACAGTGAACCGCAACAGGTCAGTGCAGCGCCGAGAAGATGATCGCCTTCGACGGTTCTTGGCTCAGAAATTCGGATCTTGTTTGCGCCTTGCAAGCAAATATTCGGGGTATCAGCGCTCAGCCTCGACTCGTCGGAGAAGCTGCTGAAGACCGCCGTCTGTCATCCTTTCCTTCTTCACTTGTCTTGCTCAATGCGTCGGCGTAAGCACTGCCATCTGAACAATATATAAAGTACCCTGTCCCTCTGAATGCCCATCAGGTCGCAACTCTCAGTTACTCTCCTGTACTCGTTAACAAATACTCATCATGACCACCGAGGGTGACAAACATGCGGAAACAACAGTAAGTCTTTCCCTCACTGCAGTGATTAAAGTGTTGACCAAGCGATTCGGCACCTCAGGAAATGCTCAGCTCCAGCATCCCAGCGGAGTGTGTGAGGTTCAGATTGAAGTCTCGTAAAACCGGGCACGTCATTTATTCACGTCCGGCGAACGAGCCTTTGGTCGGGCACGCCGGCATGAACCCAAACTACGGTGATCAAGTCTTCACATTGCTCCATGGCAAGAACGAGAAGGCGGGAACGTATGCCATCAAGAGTTGGTACTGTGGCAAGGTGCTCTTCTCGCGCACGACAGGGGAGCCCTATGTTGGCAACGTTTACGGAGACGGCGACTATGCTGACAAGTAGGCTATTCTGCACTGATCGACGAACTATATATTTACTGATTGACGAACGCAGCTGGTTCAAGTTTCCTACGGATGCGAGTGACAGGAACTCTTTCCGGATTTTCTCTCCGGCTTCGAACACTGTCCTTTTCTCTCGTACCAATCAAGACCCTCAGTTTGGAAACTACACGGGCGGCAAATATGAGGACCAATTGTGGTACTTTCAACTTCTCTAGGACTAGTCACTAGTGAACAGCAAGTGAAGAAGACAGAGAAGTATGTATTCTTATCTTTCATCGTCGCAGACGAACGACCTTCTAAGTTCTGACAGTAGTAGTTTCCAGGAATCTGATTTGTGATATCGCTGATGTATGTACGATCAATGTGTTCTGTACTCGTGTATGTGGAATGTGTATTCGAATGACACGTAACCGGTGAATTCAATATTTGATGTTGACAGTTGCGTTCACCCATGATTCGCCTCTTTAACGGCCCTATTTAACGACGTGCTGCATGCCGATCAGGATGGCTATGCTGTTTGGATCCCTGTCTGTATTCCATAGAAATTCCAATGGAAGCTTGATCCTACCCAGAAGGGATGTCGATTTAGAAGCCATATTGTATCTGGATAGCGACAGACTGGCCCACGACATGGTTAAAGGCAAAAAATAATTGTCTTTTTCAGGCATCCTCGATCACAGACACTGTCTTGGGTGCAATACGAACACGGGTCTTCGGTGGCCCGGGGCCACCCGTCATCAACATCGACTCGGACCCAGGCCATTTCGCGACAATCAATATCAATACGATGTTGTGAGCCCGTGACGTCCAGACTCCAGATGCAGCTTGCATAAAATACTTTACATGTAGGCTGCATCTCGTATACCTACCTTGAGTAACAGTTAAACCCCACCGTCCTGTATTTCCAGAGCACAGAGATAATTCAGACACATCCGGGAAGTCATAAAGCTGTACAGAAACGCACTAGACCCACCGTATGGACTATCCTCTGGCTCTGCTTGGGTACCAACTCGACAGCCTCAGTATCTCGTCGGATGTAGTCGGCACGCCGCCCGCCCTGTGTACGACGCATATCTCGCGCTGTGTATTGAGCGGGACGCACATCGTCCTTGCGATCAGGGGATGCGCCGTCGTCGAGTCGGGGAAGAACGCAAACGTGACGCTGAACGGCGTGTGGTGGATGGCGAGCGGTACGGGACGTTCTTCTGGCGCTGCTGCGATAACAAGGTGCGTGATTAGTTGATCGAGTACATACCCGCGATACGAGCGTAGCCGAGCATATTCCCTGCGTCTGCGAGACAGTGAATCGTGAGACGGAGGTTGCCAGACCTGGAATTGTATCTTTGGTTGAATAAATGTACTGTGTGAGCGACGCGCACGCGTTGTCCGGCGACTGTGCAGAACGATCCCTTGTCGATCGCGTCGATCCGCCTCAGAACTTTGTCGAGCATCTGCGTCAGCGTTACCTCTTCTTCTGATGCTCTACGATCCGAGAAGACACGAAAATGAGCACTTTTAGAAAAAGGTAAACAGACTACAGTACCAACCGACTTCGCAGTCCACCCGGTGACCCAGGCCATGGGTGAAATTTCAGAGTGGATGATGATGATCCCTTCGAACGGCCGATTTGACGATGTTTTGACCATCTCTGTATCGATGTGGGCCACTACACTACACGGAAGATATTAGAAACGCTCAAGTAAAGCAAAAGGATACCCGCACCGCGTTTTGCCCACCGTGCCATCGACCTAAGTTCGGGCCTGAACGTGCGTCGGTGTCCATATCGCGCCCATCGAGGCGGAGCGACTGTCTCAGTGCATCGTAAGTGAACTCCTTCTCGGGTATTGAAGGTGATGGAGGTCGCATTGTAAGAGCGTCATCAATATCGCTCAGCTTACGTACGCTCCCTCAGGGCTCTCTTCCATCATCATGGTCCGATTGATCACCCACAATATGCTCGCCTGCCACGCCAAAGGCTGCACGTCCAACAACTTTCCGCTCCTGTTTCAAGACGTTCAGATCGAGCTACGCGAACAAGAGTTCAACCCCGATTTCATCAGAAATTTCGTCCCGAGACTCGAATGGCGTGCACTCGTCGACGCTGCAGCGCTGGCCAGTATTCGAATTCTATCTCTCCCATAATCACGTTCTGACGAAGCGAAATCAATTTCTTAGGTTGGAGATACATCCTTGCCTTCCGAGCTTCCAGAGATGCCAGACAACGAGCTCTTGCAAAAACTGCATCACGTCCTGCTCGAGGTACTTCTCTCCTAATTTCAACACTTTTCGCGTTTAAATATACGCGACATGCAGATCCATGTCATTGAAGGCATAATGATATGCCCCAACTGTAGGCATTCCTACCCGATCTCGAATGGGATTCCAAACATGGTCAGTCCTTTCACCACATCCTTCTACGGCCACGCGTGATCATACTTGCCCTTTACCCGTAGCTTCTAGCAGAACATGAAATCGGTTGATGCTTATCTTGATCTCGAGGATCGTCGGTTCCGGATATGATTTAGCGATTCAGACAACTCCCAATGGTTTTGACACTGCAAATGAACGCCTCGAGCTTTCGGGCAAGTGTTGTATCTTTCATCAAACTCAAAATCGACACCATGTTGTGGTCCATGTGGTCCGCCTCCGCAGCCTTTCCCGGTCCTTGGTGTTCCAATTACCGATATTAGAGGACACTTGACTCGGATAAAAACGCAGCGTCCTTCCGTATAGGCACGGGATGCCCCTACACTCTGCGCTGAGGCACCGTTGATGTTGAGTGCAAGTTTAGACATCGTTCGTCTAATATTCTTGGGGTCTTGTGGTATCTTGATGACCTTCCCTCATCGCACGCCGAGTACCCGCCGTCAAATTACTTCGAACAGCCGTAGGGTGCACCCAGAGAACGCAGAGCTGGCTTGGAATGGATTGGGGTAGCCAATAGCGCGCTTGTCATCTTTGTGCCAGACGGCATCCGAGTCGTTGCAAAAGCAAGCCAGCAGCACCGTACGACACGCGCGTTTCGAGCGGTGTCTCAGTCGCGCGGGGGTGAGCGAACACGAAAAACTTGTACCGCAGCGCACTCGTGATGCCAAAGGAGTCACAGCCCGTGTAGTGCGTGAGCGTTGGTTGGTGGGCACGCCCTAGGTGACCCGGCGCCTGCGAGTGCATGACAGTGAACTCGAGCGCGTCCGCGAGCTTGTGTTGTTGTAGTGTGAGCCACCATACAGTGGAGTTATGAGCGAGAACGGTTGAGGGTGTAGATGTGCAGTCCTGTGAAGTGTAGCTCTTAGAGACTCGGGCCGACGTCGGTATATAGGGTTGGGTACTTGTTGAAGCTAGTTCTATGTGACGGCGGTAGGGAGCGCTACCAGGACCTAGAGAGTATCATTCGTCTGACAACTTCAAGTTGGAAAAGCACTAGAGCGTATAGCGAGTGGTAAAGCGTGACCGTGACCGTGACATTGATTAGCAACAATTTTCTCACCAAATTTTACAGAAAGTTCCCGTACTGAGCATATTTATCGTCAAAGTCTTGCCGAACCCAGAATAGGACAAACTATATTTTTTGCGAGGAATCATCCACTCCTCTCCCATGCACCTCCATGCTGGCTCGTCAGGATGGCCATCCGGAGCGAGACGGGCGGCCTCTTCATACATCGAGATGGACCTGTTAATGTCTCGATAGCCCACCGAAGTACCCAAACTGGCCACAAGAACAATGGGTTTCGAGGTTGCTCAGCCTAGTAGCTATGCTGAACGACCACGGGAACTCGTTCAGATGACGTTGTTTTCAGTTCCTCCGTGGGCTTTCGGACGGTCCACGACAAGTCCATCTCGATGTAGGACGTGGTATTGGTCCCTTTCATTCCAGATGGTTATCCGACGAGACCAGCATGTCGAGCAACGAGCTCGGGGACTCACTCAACTCACGTCGTTTCACAGAGGTATGCTTGCAGGCGTATAAGAGCCCGTTTTGATCTTCGAGGAGGCACAACGGCTCAATCATGATGGCCATCACACTGGACACTCCAAACAAGGTGGGTTGAATAGCCTGCTAGTGTGTTCCTCGCTTGACCGTTGCTTTCAGCTGGTCGACGACTTCGAACCACCCGTTCACTTCAGTCCATTGAGGCAAGTTTTTTTCCCTCCAGACAAGCCCCCGGGTCGGTATCTCTGCATTCACCGGCCCTTTGGCAACGGTGCGATCTTGCAGACGTCAATGAGTTCCCATTTGAACGTCATATAATCAAGGCGGCCGCTTCACTTTTGATACTGATTCTCGCAAATTCAGATCGGTGGAGCAACCTCGTGATGCTGTAGGTGGTTTCGCTGTAGTCCGTCTCACGATTTGATGACACTCGGATGCAGACGCTACTACTGAAGTGCGCACAGTCGCCGCAGGTCCCCAATTTGTTGTCGATTCGGACCTGTACTCTCAATTTACCCCTTGTTCTGGTTCGATCTCGCTGATCTTTTTTACTTTCTTTGTGCTATCCACCGTACTGATTTGTGTGGGATTCGTCTGCCCCTACCACTATCCAGACAATTTCTCCTGACCGTCTCCCGAATTTTCCGATACAGCCTTCAGAAATTTCTCGCACTAGAAATGGTATGAAAGGCGAGTCCTCCAGCAGACGTACACCAATCCATGCCTGCACTGCCACAGCGTACGTGTTGACGTGTTGACGTGTGCGCGGGGCGAGAGCAGGGGGACGAGGTAATAGCGAGGATGAGCGAGCACCGCCATGCGGGACCGAGGCTCGGGTAAGCCCGCCACGGGTCTACCCCGCGCGGGTACGGGTACGGGTCAGTACCAGGACTCATGTTCACCCGTGCAGTTCCCTACCTGAGGTCGAACTTGTTAACGAATACAATCATCATGACCAAGAACGCAGAAGACAAATCTGTCAAAGTAACAGTGAGTCTTTTCCTAGCTCAGAGATTACTTAAAGTGTTGACCAAGAGACTCGGCACCTCATGGAGTGCTCGGCTTCACTATCCCAGCGGAGGGGGTGAAGTTCCGATTGAAGGCTAGTGAGAGTGGGCACGTCATCTATTCACGTCCGGAGGGCGAGCGTTTGGTCGGGCACTTCTTTGGCCCAGAGTACAATGATCAAATATTTGTATTGCTTTATGGCAAGGACGAGAATGCGGGAATGTATGCCATCAAGAGTTGGTACTGTAGCAAGGAGATCTACTTGCGCACGACAATGAAGCCCTCTAACATTACGGAGACGGCAAATATGAATATGCTGATAAGTATACCTATAATATCATCCCTCTTCTGTCCATGACGAGTAGCAACATAACCACGCAGGAAACATGATGGTAAGGGTAGCATTTTCAGATTCTCGCTGATGCGTGCTGTAAGTCTCACAGTATATGCTCAAAGAAAGCACACGCACGATCAAACGAATCCGCCCAGTCGAGGGTTGAACTGCATCTTTTCCCTCTTTTGCCTGACACAATATGAGTTCTAACGATGTGATCAATGCCATCGGACGACCTACCTCGGTCGATGGTTTCTGATGCGGAGGACGTCCAGTGCTAGTATCACGGTCGCGGTCTCTGTGCACACGGAACAGCTACGATTCTCGATGACCCTGGATTCGGAGGACGTCCTCCAGTGTTGGTGCGGTCTCCATCTGCACGAGGTTTTGCTTTCGACTTCTTCTTCTTCTTCTTCTGCTGCTGGTGCAAGGAAAGATAAACAATGGCATCTGCAGGCCCAATAACTTTGAACACCTACTTTTTCTACAACCTTTCTGACCGTTCGCTAAGACGATAGTTTAGACAGATCAAGTTCACTTCATTGAAGGAGCACTCACTGCTTGACTGCGACCTTCAGCCATTGTCGAAAATGCTCCGTTTGAGGCATTCGTGACGTTCTGTGTTGACCTAGATCGAACGCCGGCAAGGCGACGAGGCTCACGTACTGCAGGTTCTCTGATGTTCTTCTTCCACCTTCCTAAGATCCGAAGGAATCGAGACGACGCCTGCGCACTATCGTTAAGCTTCTCTGGAGCGGAGGCCATGAGGTGGGCTGGAGGCTGGGATGTAGAGTGGGATGAGGGAAGCGGTGGCACCTGGTCCTCATGATGACATGATGGCGCCAGCGAGGGAGCCTTCTGCAGCGTCAATATGGAAGTAAAGTCGGAATGAGTTGTTCACGAACCTCATCATAATTGAACTGATCGTCACCCTTGAGCGTTGTGGGCGGGAGCTCGACCTGTGCCTTATGATTACATATTTCGCACAGGAACGAGAATGAACTTGTACCTCGAGTAGTAAGTCATCATTACTGTCCGACTGGAATTCGACAAGTTCTTTCTGGTGTGGATTGGACGTCTGGACAGTGGAGTCAGATAACAACATATACTCACATCCTTGAGGTATGATGGTGGAAGAACACCATGCAGATTGCAAAGTGTGATTGTTTTCCAACCCGCGGCCACAATATCGTAGTTTTCCGAGATAGCCATGGACCAGACATTATGGGAATAGTCAATGACCGATCCAATTTGTTGATGTGTTGTGGTGTCCCAGAATGAGACCGATGAGTTGGCAGAGACTGCCACGCATGCGTCGTTGCATGCTAGTGTGATGCACCTTGGATCGTCGTTGCTGTGAATAGACCATTGGGAGAGCATCGTCCTGGAGGACGCGTTGAAACAGTGGATGTTGCCCTTGCGAGACAAGGCGAATAGTTTCTGACCATCGCCCGTCCAGGCGATGGATCCGTTGTAATATGAATTGACTCGGATTGGAAAGTCTGCGAGGCCCTCAGGGTGCCGTCGAGACAGTCATAGATCCGAGCGGACTCGCGTTCCCACGTGGCAGTTGCAATGAATTTGCCATCTGGAGAGAACTTGACCGCGGTCAATTCGTTGTCATGTTCCAAAGGCCCGAGAAGTCGTTCAACGCCCATGGGAAATGACCAGACACTGATCGTCTTGTCATCCGATCCAGTCGCAATTTTTGTCCCATCCTCTGTAATGTCCACCACATTCGTCCAATCGTCGTGTGGTTTGAATTCGTTCACCTTTTCGAAGGTCGAATTCCACACCACAACTTGACCACTCCTCGTCCCAGCCAAAATCCACTTGCCATCTCGTGACACGACGAGATCAAACATGGAGCTTCCAGCATCCATTGGAATCCCCACCTCTATGCCATCTTCCGCTCGCCATCGTCGAATCTTTCCTGCTCTGCCACCGCTCACGACCTCGCTTTTGATCAGGTTTCCGTCCCTTTGGTCAACCGTGACTATCCGGCGGGAGGGTCCGCCAGTGTCGTCGCTCGTTTCTGGGTCTCCATCAATATTTTGCTTTGGATCATCGGCCTCGTTTTTATCACCTTTGATAGACATTGCTTCCTGGTGTAAATGTTCGTCTATTTTCTCCCTGGATAGCCGGCGTGTCTCGTCGCTCCAGTTCTTCTGCTTCAAGCGTCTCTTGGAAAGTCTACTGGGTTCAAGTTGGCGATCAGCGCTAAGCACTGAGAAGCGGAAGAAATCTGTACCGGCGTGTGTCATTGATACCCACGCACAACCACTAGGCTGTGCTCTTGGTGCCTGCTTTCGCCAACGTGTGCAGCACCCTTTACCTTTGGCTCGGTGCCAAGTAAATGAGATCATCGAGGCTGGTGCCGAAGTACTCACGACGCGATCTCGGCCAGACTCCAGCGCTCCTTGGAAGCTTGACTTCCTTAGCATCTTCCGGGCAGATCTTAGACTGATAGGCGCTGGCGCGGTGCGACCCCAAGGACCGATTCGCACCAGCGGGACAGGGATGGAACGATAAATGCATTGAGAAAATGGTGTCGGACTTCAGGCAAGATGGCAACCAAGATGTACTGAACGTAGATACGGGAGCATGGAATGAGGGGGGGTGCAAACCTCAGTGACCTGCTGGAAGGCATAGCGTGAGCCGCCTTGGTCCTAGTACTCCTTGGAGCAGGCTTGGAGCAGGCATCGACAAAAAGTACGCGCGGCGAAAGAAATCGAAAAGATGAACATCTTTGTCCGTCAGGGTCTCAACGCCCACCTTTTCAAAACGTTTCAAATTATCACAGCTACCCGGACAACGCTCTTGAGTTGCCCGCTCGAGAGGGTTGTACTCAAGGGTCGCATAGAGGCAGGTAGGTCCCCGCTGACTTCCCAGCCACCAACTGAATCATGACAATAGAGGCGTTTGAGAGGGGTCGGGAGCAAACGGAGAGCCGAGCCTGGATAGTATGAAAGTCGAGTTCTCCAGCAGACACACCTGGGCAGTGGAAGTCAATAGTGGATAATGAACAATTCGAGTCCGAGTCACTACTGAATTTACAATCGGAACAGTGCAGTAATCTGCGGAGGCGCACATTCGCAAGGTATTTTCATTCTATGGTATCCAAAATACGTCTGTAGAGAGGTAGAGCCACATTAGTATAGAATACACAGCTTTCAAGAAGAACACTTTCAAGTTGACGTGCTCACCTAGGGCCCTTCATCAGTTCAACCTGCGCATTCATGACAATTGGGTAATTCCCCGACACCAACAGTCTCCGGGCAGGCGATCCCATCTTGAAAGCGTAGATGACCCTCTTCCTGTCAACAACGATATCGGATGAGCACCAGTCCATGATCGAGAAGGCAGAAAATGACACGACATGAGTTGCGAGTCGATTCATACGCACGTCATAGATACAACGGTAACCCATGCCACTTGGAGGCTGGTATCTTGACGTTGAAAAAAAAAAAAAAAGATGGATGATTCAGTGCCATCGCCGACGGCTCCAGACGAATCGACTCACAGGCAGGACGTGACCGTGGTTTCCTCCATCTCGGTCAAACAGGTCGCATTAGGATTCAGAGGAATGCCGTCGACCTCGTCGGCGCACTCAGCGCAGTATGCAGCTGCGGCATACGCAGTGCACGCGAGGATGGCGACGATGCGTAATAACATCTCACACTGATATGCGCTCGAGGAGAACAATGGCCACCTGGAAATGGGAACTCCGGAGTACTATTCGGTAGGAAAGTGGCGCCAAAGCAGCAGGTTTACGTCCGAACAGCCGTCGAGAACGCAGTACACATGGGTTTGGAAAAGGGGCGGGGATAGGCTACACGACGATAATATGCGCTCCACTATGTACACGATGCAGACGCACAACCCCTCGAGCCGAGTCGGACGCGCCGTGGTTGGTGTCGTCGGAGCCTGAAATGTTGCATCATCCGCGCCGGTGGATTCCTCTAGATCTTTCGACAGATGCGGCCCCAAAGATTGAACGTCCACTGAGAGTAGTGTACGAACATTGTATGTACTGACATTTCAGTGGTGTGAAGAGACAGAGAACAATATCGATAGTAGTAGGTACCTTGGTTCCTAGCTACTAATATGCCGCATGCCGCCGCCTCCGCGGCAGTGACGCGTGCACTCGGAAGCAGAAACATGCTTCACACCGTTCTCATCATCCTCCCTATTTTCTCTTGATGGCCACTGTCAAACTCGCCACTCTCGCTATTCGAGTGAGTCCAATATACATGCCCGCCTTTCCGTCTGACATTCCTCGCGCGCAGACCATAGCCAAACCCATCTCTGCCCAACTCAGGAACCAAGCAAAACAGTACGTCCAGTCCATCTCGCTCGCCCCTCCCTCTGACGCACCGGCCCGTGTCATTGACACTACCACCACCACCACCACCACCGCCACCACCCATCCAAACCTCACGACTTTACGCACGCGCCAAGACACGAAACATTTCGCAACATCTGTGTCTCCCTTGCACAAGGAATGCATACCGCCGAAATCTCCCTCAGAACCAACATCCTCGGCGAACCCGCACGTCAGCACATCCGGCCCTTGTCCGAGACCAAGTACGAGTTTCTCTTTTCTTTCCTTCCTTTCCCTTCCCCGCTTTCGATTTGATTTCATCTTCGTTTTCACGCGTCCGTTACACCCACCCCTTCGTCTCACCTTCCTACGCTGATGCATACGCCCCCGCCCACCAGAGCCATCGAAAACGGTGCAAACGCCCTCGCCGAATCCTTCCTCTTCGCCGTCGCCGCCATCCTCATCCTCAGCGAAAATTACCGGTCGTCTTCGAAACAGTCCAAGCGTCGCGACGATGTCGACGAGAAACTCGAGAACCTTCTCGCGACCGTGGAGGGTTTGCAAGAACGCGCCGTGGACGCTCAGCGCGCGATCGAAAGTGCGCAGGAGGAAGTACACGGGGAGCGGCAGAGGAGGGAGGCACTCGAACAGGTCATCCAGCGGCTCATCGGGCTCCCGGGGAAAGAGGGAGTCTGGGGTAGTGACGCGTCGGCGTGGGACGGGACACCATTACAAACTCCGAGAAACGCGAAGTCAAACGCCGCTGCTGAGCCAGCCCCTTCGTCATCATGACCAGTTGCTTCGTCCCCTGTTGTGGTGCACAACTACATACACAACGGCAATGAGGACGTCGTAGATACCTCCTGGATCCATTCACACTCTGGACACTCATTTTCACTTAACCTCTCCCCTCCACCAGTCCCGTTTCCAGCCCTCTCTCCGCTCGCAGGCATACATCCATGTACCCTCCCCGTTCCGATCATATCCCCAAACCCATAGCACAGCTGCGGCGATGCGGGGAGATACCACCGGCCAATCTCGTGAGAAGCAATGGGTGCAAGGCACTATTGGGGTGGGGTGGGGTGATCCGCCGCACGCTGAAATGGAATTATCCTCCTTCCACCGTTCTGAACCTTGATGATCTACCCAAGTGCGGCGCGCAGGCGGAGCTTTCCCACACAGTGGTTCCATCACTTCCTGTGCCAATTGACGTGTCGAACGTTATGTATCAAGATTCTCCAAGAGACTAAGAAGGCCGGTCGGGCCGAGGGATGCAGCTACATATTCCTGTTCCTCTCGGTTATCTGTGTGCGGAGGTGGGGAGGGCGGGACGAACATGTGTGAGAGAATCGCTCTTTCTGGATGCCGGAGCGCATCATACGCATATCTTTCTGCCAACAAATCAAACCCATACAGCAACGCGAATTTCAAAGCTTCAAAGCTTCAAGTTCCAAACCTGTAGATCTGAGATTCGCGGGCCATATATCTTTTATTCCTTGTGGTCAATGGTGCCTGGACTGTCTGAGATAGACGTATTAGTGGAGATCATGAGCACACCGGCCTCGATTGGACACCCTGGGGCTTCATTTACTGATGCATTTTGGAGGGAGTTGGGTTTCTGGTAGAGCTGACAACACAACGAGCAGCTAACATGATCCAATTCTCCGAAGATGGCCGAGGTGCGTAATTTCAAGCAGAAAAAAGGCTGTCCGGCGGACACACTTGCCCCGGTTCTCTCCTTTCATCCATACTCCGCTGATCGGCGGACTGCCACCAACTCAGTACGGTCACGCAACAGCACTCGGATGCCGCAACTGATATTGACGAAGCGTAGCGGGGCTTGCGAGGCAATCTCGCATGTCTTGCAAGAACTTGTACTTTCAAGTTACAACCATCAATTGTGCGACATATATCAACTTGAAACGATTGTTGAAAACGTTGGTCCGGAAGATCTGAATGCTATCTTAGGCGCTGCGGTGGCCTGTCGCCGTGCACATGTCTAGGCCTCAACTCTAGGCCTTTTCACAGCATGCGACTCTGCCGGGTTGGAAACGAACAACCAGTTCGTATGTTCGGCCCCGCACATTCAGATTCTACACCGACCAGAGATACGATTCAATCTTGTTATGGGATAGGCAAATTCTGTGCTGACCATTCTACCGAACATTCTACGGCTCTATATCTAATTGGGAAAACAGAATATGCATCTAATCCGCACCAACCGGTCACCGACTTAAAGAAACCTACACCGCATTGTACAACACTTTACCTACCCTCCTTCGGAGGTCATCTATTGCCAACTTTTCCATTGATAACATATTCATATACCCCCATCATCAGGCTGACAGGGGTGTCTGCCTTTCCTTGAAAACGTGCGGCCGCACAGGGGGTATGTCCACCTCGTCAACCGGAGGTGGACGGATAAGATGTGCCGGATCATCGCCCGCTGTTGAACGGGCCGCGAGAGACAGCTCGGCCAATCGCACGTCATTAACTCTGTGCTCTCTCCCCCGAGGTTGTGCTCATCGCGGAGGTGCATGGCAATGAGAGCGTGGTCCCCGACGGGGAGGGCTACACCACATTGGTAGCCTTCTTCAGTTGCCAATTGACAGACAGGCGGGTGCTCGACCGCTGCGGGGAGGCTTGGCAGCAACTGCCACATAACAAATTGGTAGTCGACACTGAGGACGTCAGATCAGCGCTGTGACGGAACCAGGCTGGAGAAATAGTACATACGGTTGGTCTGTGTTGTGCTGCAGGTTGGACATCTTTTGGATAAGAGCTTGAGACGGTTGTGATTCTTCTTGCGCGGACTCGGCATGATTTTAAACCTGGGGCAGCCAACCCTGCCAATCCACCTACACTAGTACTATCGTCTGCGGCGAAGGTTTGGCGTTGAATCTGAAGATTTTGGTGCCACCAGAGCACGCGCTCAGAGTGATCCGAATGACGCCGCTGAGGCCCCGCAGTGTAGGGGCGGCATCTTGTTGGCAAGTTTTGACGTTTCGAACTGCCAATAGATAAGAAGTCTGGTATGCTCCTGCATCTGTGCTTCGAGGGTTGTCATACGATATGCGTTAAGTTTTAAATTTGAGATATTGACATGGTGCGGTCCCTCAGTGCAACGTCTTTGGGGTAACGAGCACTGGCAAAAAGTGTTGTAGCTAGCATGCAAAGCATACCTATTCGACGTGCCAGGAAAACGGGAACCTTGGAGGCGAGACCGGCGGAGTCCGAGTCATGGTGAGATTCGTGTCAAAAGATTCGTAGGCCCCTATGTATATGGTCCGTGCGTGTGTGTATCGATTCGACGCTTGTGTAACAGTGTTATGTAACAACTATACAGTTCATCGCTGAAGTAGATCCAAAAAACAAGTGTCAACAAGGACCGCCGTCCACATTGATCAGGCCTCTGGTCTCAGATCTGAGCACCTCCATGCAGTGACAATCTCTTACTCAGGCTGCGGAAGTCGATTCCAGAATCACCGGTAGATGATGTGAGTATCCGAGGCCGTCCAAAAACATGCTTGCGGGCGCGGCAGAAGTGGACATGACGAGGTTCTACACGGTTGTCCATGATGGGGATTGTGGACGCCAAAGGTATTTTTTGATCCGGTGAAACACTTGAAGCAGATTTTGAACCCGTATTCTGCGCTAACGCGGATTCACTTCCAGTCCCGGGACCCATCCAATCCTCTAGAATGATTCAACACACAACGACACTTGCAGGCTATACCATCAGCACGGAGTGAAAGGAATTCGCAGACCAACGAGGAAGCCATCCAAGTTGGCAAAGCTTTAGATCGCTGCGGGAGAAGTTTGTTGCGCATCTAGTTGAGTCTTCGAGATTCGAAAGTACACCGGTCGCCAAAGGCATGGCAGCTAAAAAGCCTGTTCAGTGGCATGCAATCATTATTTGGAATCTGGGTTACGCTTCGCGTAACAAAGAGGGGTGTGCGAGGAAGAGGCTACCTAGGCAGTCGGATTCGTTCGCTGCGCCCGTCAGTTGTCCCTCTCCCGGGGGAGGATTAGGACCGTGTGTGACCCGTTCTCGCCAGGCGGTGCGCTCATTGGACGAACAAGGGGACGCGATAGGCGCTCTCGTCAGGCTATCTCTATCGTGGGGTCCCTCTGCGCCATCCGAGGAGGATTCGAGTGAGAAAGATTCGATTCCATGTGCCACTGGTAAGTTAAGTTGTAACGATGTAGTCGGGAACGCACTTGTCGGAAATCACATGATAGTTGTGTTCGAGTGGGAAATGACTAGACATTACAAAGATATTGCTTGAAAGGTGTTCCGTACTTCTCTACGACTACTGCACGTCGACCGTACGCACGCTATTCATCAACTCTTCCAACGGCGTCTCTGCCCGGATCTGAACCTTGATAAAACTGTTCGTCGCGACACGTTTGTACTCCACGCGACTCTGCGAGGCGAGCAACAGTGCACCGAACGGCTGTCTGAGCCGAACAATAAGCCGCAGTGCACGAGCAGCAAGATCGAATTGAGAAGTGATGCCCGAGAAATCCTCATCGATAAGAGGGCTGATCCACGGATGAATGAGCGTCAAACCCTCCATCCCTATCAAGTTGTCCTCGGTCTCGATCCGCACTTCACCAAGAGCGGGTGTTATCGCGCGATAGACGGGAAGGAAAGTGTCGGAATCATGTTCTGGGAGACGTTCGAGTTCGCTGAGAGGGAAAACGAGACCGGAAAGTCTCAGTCGACCAGCGACCAGCGACAGAGGCGGGAGATTATATAGCTGCTCGTACAGCCGATAAGACAAGGAGGGATCAGGGAGCGACGACCGCAAGGCTTTGATGACACTTTCAACCTCGGCAGTCTCGATTGGTTGGGGGACATGTGGGGGAACGACTTGATCATAAACAGTGAGATTCAAAGGGAGGTAGCTGTGGTTACTGCCCGAGATCCCAGTCCAAGCGAGAATCGTCACATTATCCGACCGCGTGAGAATGTGTTCCAAGAGACGACCGACTGCTTGGTTACCCTCGCCGTATATGACTGGGAGGGTGACATTGAAGATACCGAATAATGAGTACGCGAGATCTTCCTTCCGCGTCGTTTGGCGCTTCGAAGCGAGGTAGAGTTTCTCGCGCACCCTCATCAGCCCTGGCTGAAGCGTGGCGAGGGCCTGAGTAGCAAACTTGGTTGCCTGTTCCATTTCTTCGAGGATGATAGGCGATTCCTTGTGATTGAACATATCCAGACCAAGGTATGGCTTCCAATCTTCCGTATAGAATTGTACGACCTCCGACGCGACGTACTCTTGGTATGTCCACCCACGAGTGTTCCAGATGCTCTTCCACAGAGACCCAGGCTTCTGGGATTCCGAGAGAACCCCGAGAAGATGGACGATTGTCAGTGCCGCACGACGATACCACTCGAACATGGCAACCACTGATTCCTGCTGAACTCCTTTGTCACTTTGGTTAACACAGCACGTGTCACTCCACGCCCACCGGAACCTGTGAGACTGCACGAGCTTGCAGAAGTTGATGAGTTTGTCGATCGTGAGGGATGCGGGTAATCCATAGATAACGGCATTCTCGACCATTTGGAATGATGGCTCGGGCGGTTGCCACCTGTGTGAGAACATCACATATTCATAAAACTTCTCAACCTCCCTCTGGATGCGTGCACGGTCGAGCCGATCACGGATAATCATGGAAGACCGTAACTCGTTGAATATGGGAGCTTGTTCGAAAGCTGCGGCTTGCATTTCCTTATCGTGGAGACGACCGGTGGTGGTGTTAATCAGTACTCGGGGTATGTCCTGGATGGTCTGCTCGACGACCTGGCGAATCATTGGAGTCGTGTCGAGATAACGACCCCGCATGTCTATCGACACAAAATCAGCCTACGTCGTCTGCGCGACATGAATGAGACCGGATTACCCCGAACTTGAGGGTCAAGCGAATTATCCATCCTCGACAGCATCATCTCGAATGCATCGAATGCCTCTGTGTAACGCCCCAGGCTATGTAATACCGCATGTTTCCTTTTGTACCCCTCATAGCTTGATGGGTCGAGGTCAGTGATCTGATGGTACAATCAGCGCCATCAACTCGACGTGCCGTGGAGATCAAATTATACCTGGGTGACATTTACGAGTTCGTCCTCCAACAAGCCTACTCGCGCCTCGCAGCATTTGACTATGATATCACTTATACCTGTCGCCCATCCCGTCAGCACACCTTCCGGATGCGAGGGAATAAGCGACAAGACAGTGGAGTAAGCTGACAGAGCTTCGTCATGTTTCTTGGAACTTGATGCCTCGTCTCCGATCTCTTGAAGCCTCGATACACATCGGTGTGTGAATTCTGAGGATAGGAATTGAATATACTATTCTAGGACAAGATGCACAAGCTCAAGCGCTCACCTTTCAGCCAATGGACAACTAGTTGGTTATGGTATAGATCCTCAGTCCTCGCGTTCGCAATATGCTGTGCAGCATCATATATGCGACCGTCGGCGTACAATGTTTCGCATTCATACTTCTTGTCGTATTCACGGAGGGCACATTCGCATGTAGCGAATCGGTTACCGAGTTCTTGGATGGTAAGCTCGAGCTCCATTATTTTTTGCGCAATGAATACTGAAGGCGAGTCAGAGCCGTCAATCGGGATGGTTCAAAACGCACCTGAGCTCTTTTCAGGTAGCTCAACGTCAGCGCGTAGTGCCCTGATAGTATGTGTTAATCGATCGAGTGAACCTTTAGATGCTACCAGCACGCTGCGGAGTTCCTTGCTCGATTCATCGAGATGATTGATTTTGCGATCTAATAAATGGGATTGTTAACGCAGTGGGGTGGAAAGCGGAGAGAACGAACTTGAGCTTTCATTCAGGCACTCTTTCTCCTCGTTGGACGTAGCAAGTTGGGTACGGAGTTCTTGAATAGTTTTCTCGAGATTCGCTATGTCGTCCTCTGGTGGAGATGAATATCAGCGCAGCGGAGTGATTCAGATAAGAAGCACACTTTGACGCGCGTCCCTAGCACGGAGGGCCATAACCACGTTGTAAATATCCGGTTTTTCAATCCTCAAGCGAAGGATTTCTTGCTCCAAGCGCATCTGGAGCGGCCCAAGGACAATTTGATAAGGATAAGGACGGGATCTTACACAAACAGCGTTACTCACATTATCGCAGTAGGATGAGGGAAGGATGTCGTAAAGATTCCGCAGCGTGATCTTGTGTCGTCCAGCGGTCGCAATATCATAGCTTGGCGAGATGGCCATGGACTCGATGTCGTGGGAGTGGTGGACGACGTTCCCAATTTGTTGATGCGTCTTAGTATCCCAGAATGAGACCGACGAATTAGCAGAGGCTGCGATGATTGTGTCGTTGCATGCCAGTGCGATACAGCTTGGTTTGTCATTGCTGTGAATGCGCCATTTCGCGAGCGTCTTCTTGGTAGTCACGTCAAGGCAGTGAATGTCGCCCTCGTTGGACAAGGAAAAGAGGCGGTTGGAGTCGCTGGCCCAGGCGAGGGATTCGACTTGAATTGGAAAGTCTGCGAGGACGTTGCTGCTGTCGTAGACGTGAACAGAGTCGCGCTTCCACGTGGCAGTAGCGATGCGTCGTCCGTCGGGAGAGAACTTGACTGCAGCCAAGTTGTTGAAATGTTTGAATGGGCCGAGAAGTCGTTCGCCATCGGAAAACGACCAGACACAGAGCGTTTCGTCATTCGATCCTGTTGCGATTTTTGTTCCATCTGCCGAGACGTCCAAGGCAAGCACCGCCCGGCCGTGTGCTTTGAACTTGATCGCCTTTGCGTGGGTTGTCGCATCCCAGACGCTCACTCGACCGCTCTTCGTCCCACAGACGATCCACTTCCCATCTTGTGTGACTGCCAGGTCCCGAATAGCACTCCCAGTGTCGATTGGCATCTCCACCTCCTTGCCATCCTCCACTCGCCATTGTCGGATTTTCTTCTCCCTTCCCCCGCCCACGACATGCTTCCCATCAGCAAGAAAAGCGAACGAATTGATCTCATCTTGCGCAACGATTTCGATTGGATTCGCGTCAGGTGCGACAATGGAGGTGGAGCTTTGTCCATTCGATTCCTGACTATCCATCGATACCTCTAGTTCGTTGGTCGCTGATGCTTGCACCGGCTGACCGCAGTCCAAGGAAAGTGGGCTGTCCGCACTACTCGGCTCTGTTTCTCTCGTCAGCGCCGTTCATCGATGGCCTTGCCTACGTACTACTCACCATTTCTCTCCCTTGAGCGCAACTTCGAAAACATGCTGGTTCAGGTTCAAGTACACGGAGAATGTCTGGTCGGTCACTTTCGGTACTACGCCTTCCGAAACGGAGCCTCATCCACTCTCACGCAGATTACCCTGTGCCCTGGGCGCTCGATTTCATCGATGTCTTGCTCGCCTTTACTTATGCGCACGCGTCGTCGCTATTTGGTCTTACACAAGGAAATCCGAGTCAAGTTCTGTCTAAATCTGGGTTGGGAATGCTCCTTTTCTCTTCCTTGGTAAGTACCTATCATGAGATTCTCGCGAACGCCTCAACCTACTGCCACCCAATCTCTCCCACCCTGGCTCTCCGTCGATGCCGATGATCCAGCTTGTCTTCCCCTGACCGCGTCAGAGCATCCGCAACGCTCTCCCATACCCTCCTTTCGCACGCGAGGGCACCTGCTGGGGACATCACCCTAGCGCACGCTCCACACGAGCCTTCAACACATACGCCTCGGACGTGTCGTAAAGTGCATTCGCGCGACGAAACAACAGCCAGAGGTACAATACGAGTACCCTGTGCAGCCCCTCTAGATGCTTCAGCGCCTCTTTGCACGCGTGCAACTTTGGCTGGTGGTCAGAGTTGCGCATGATCCTTCTACAGTCTCCAAAACACTCATAAACGGAGCGACGGACAACATAGCCTCGAGCTTCATGCGTATCGCATTGGTGTACAGACCCAGGATCTGCGCGAGTACGTCGTGCGCGATCGGATCTGCTCAAACAGCAGTCTGTCGGACAAGAGCAGAGCCCTCGCGTGTGTGTCCATGAACTCGCTTAGCTGGCCCGACCGGGTCTGCGTGGCAGCACGAAAGGGCGGGTAGATACAGCTGCAGGACACGTACGAGGGACGATCTGCCCTCTGTTCAGTCGCTCCCCAGATCTCGTGTGCGAGGAGGTGCAGGGGCTGGCGTAGAGGGCCGACGTGGATAATAAACTTTCGCGGACGATAATGTCGAGGGTGGATTAGGGGGACGCGCTGGGCGCGCAGACGGCGTTGCCGTTCGGGATCAGAGGCCCACGTAAAAAAGTGTTGGGTGATGATCTGGTCGAATCAATTATCAATTTACTGTAAACGAGGCGGGGAACTTGGTCATATTTCCTTGCCGTTAATCGACGTTAGCTCTCCGCACGAAAAGTGGCGACGAGAGAAGAGGTAGAACGGAATAAAGGAAAGAACATATCGGCACCATACAGTCACGACAAAGATATTGCTTGAAAGGTCGTACTTCAAATAGGTCCAGAGGAGTCCATCCACAGCGCACGATAACCAAAGCCAATCTACGACTACTGCACGTCGACCGTACGTACGCTATTCATCAACTCCTCCAACGGCGTCTCTGCCCGGATCTGAACCTTGATAAAAACTGTCCGTCGCGACACGTTCGCACTGTACGCGACTCTGCGAGGCGAGTAACAGCGCACCGAACGGCTGTCTGAGCCGAACAATTAGCCGCAGTGCACGATCAGCAAGATCAAATCGAGGTGTGATGCCCAAGAAATCTTCGTCGATAAGAGGGCTGATCCACGGATGAATGAGCACCAAACCCTCCATCGCTATCAAGTTATCCTTGGTTTCGATCCGCACGTCACCAAGAGCGGGCGTTATCGCGCGATAGACGGGAAGGTGAGCGTCAGAATCATGTTCTGGGAGACGTTCGAGTTTGTTGAGAGGGAAAACGAGACCGGAAAGTCGCAGTCGACCGGCGACCAGCGACAGAGGTGGGAGATTATATAGCTGCTCGTACAGCCCGTGAGACAAGGAGATATCAGGAAGCGACGACCGCAAGGCTTTGATGACACTTTCAATCTCGGCAGTCTCGATTGGTTGGGGGACATGTGGGGGAATAACATGATCATAAACAGTGAGATTCAAAGGGAGGTAGCTGTGGTTACTGCCCGAGATCCCAGTCCAAGCGAGAATCGTCACATTATCTGACCGTGTGAGAATGTGTTCCAAAAGACGACCGACTGCTTGGTTACCCTCGCCGTATATGACTGGGAGGGTGACATTGAAGATACCGAATAATGAGTACGCGAGATCTTCCTTCCGCGTTGTTTGGCGCTTCGAAGCGAGGTACAGCTTCTCGCGCACCCTCGTCAGCCCTGGTTGAAGCGTGGCGAGGGCCTGAGTAGCAAACTTGGTTGCCTGTTCCATTTCTTCGAGGATGATAGGCGATTCCTTGTGATTGAACATATCCAGACCAAGGTATGGCTTCCAATCTTCCGTATAGAATTGTACGACCTTCGATGCGACGTACTCTTGGTATGTCCATCCACGAGTGTTCCAGATGCTCTTCCACAGAGACCCAGG